>RJWM01012020.1:0-57615 GCA_004363535.1 Dasyprocta punctata
AATACTCATATGATTGGATCAATCTTGCATGTCTATATCTGTTAATGTAAGAAACCATTTTAAAGATAACGATGCGCAAATTGCAGCCATTGTCAAGCTTCTATCTTCCGGCTTTGTAAACCTGCAATGTTGTGTATTTACGCTAGTTGTTTGCTTGTCTCCTTTGCTTGTTGTTTTTACTATATATGTCTTTTTTTTTTTGTCGTTGTTGTTGTAGTTTTTGTTTGTTTTGTTTTTCTTCGCTCAAATAAAATAAAAAAAAAGATTTTAAAACAAATGCATTCATTTCTATTAAGTAAAGAAGCCAATTCCATATAATAACCACTATTGAACAGAATAAACAGAACAAAACAAAAAATAACCAGATGAACATATCTTTCAGCATGACTCTTATATCTTCTGTAGTTAAACAACATAGTCCAAGGAAAATTTCAAGGTGGTAGACATCGTTGTTTATAATATTTTCCTTGCATCTCAAAATTTTTGTTTGACCATGTAACTACTGGTTCAAGAATGTTTTAGTCACTCTGAACCAATAAATAGTAAAAAATATCTATTTATAAAACTTATTAAAAGCCTTTCCCAAATGTTATTGAGAAACATCAAGTCTCCCTTTTCAGATTTGCCTTGACTTTCATCACAATTGGATAGTATGAAAGCAAACAAACAAACAAAAACAAAACATACTTCAGTAATATTACTGAGTACATTATCAATTCTTGCTAAGCATGTGACCTTGACTAAATAATTTAAGCTCTATGGATCTAAATTCTGAATAGATGCAGTAACGAGTTGAATAAGATTGTTCCAAGACACTGCCACACTGAAATTAAATGAATTTTTAGTGTGAAAAAAAATTTGCAAATTTTGAAAAAGTGTTTTTTCTCAAAATGCAGGAGATGAGCAGAGTCACTGTTAAAAGAGATTGTCATGCGCTGTATCCACTGCTGCCTGTTCTCAGTTATTTTTCTCCAATTTCTAATAGATATGGACTTTACACAAACCTTTGATTTGATATTGATTTTTCTGGAGTCATCAATATTTTAAGTGCTGAAACATGGCAGTTTAATGGTATCATCTGATTTAGTTTAAACATGCCTACATAGAATGGGGTGATTTCCGTCATTACCAGAGCTGTGCTGTGCCTGCTCTAGTCTGTCATATTAAAGGCACATGGAAGAATTGAGACTGGAAAAGTAGGATGCAATTACTTAAATATGTGGCCTATAATTCTAAAGAAAACAGTAACTTAATCAGTTCTATAAATTTGTAGGACAGGTAACTTTATTTTCAATTAATTGCAGTACACTGAATGAACATTGATTTTCTTTCCATCCAAAATTTCGCTGAATATTTCTAACACTAAGAAAACAAAATCATAGCAGAATTGAACACAAGAAAATAACAGAATGGTAAGAAAAAAATTTTAATTGATTTATGATGCACAGGATGGAAATCATTTTTACAGAGAAACCAGGAAGATAAGTGATTGGGGCATTTTCAGGTTTATGATGAACTTGTTTACTTTCCATGGTGACCTCCACCAGTCTGCAAAAATTAATTTCAAAATAATGTTAAATACTTGCCTGGCTGAAGCTCCTAATGCTGTATTTGGAATAAAAATAATAAGCCTGCTTGCACTTATTTTGAGCCTTCACTATGGACTCGATATGGTCAACACAGTATTGACAAGAGAGGAAAACATTTCATCTTTAGGTAAATTGTGTTAAATTTGGCATTTGTGGTATTATCCATTAATTATGACGGATCACTGATCACGGCATGTAGCAACACAACTTTGGTTAGAATGCTTGTCTTCTATATCCTGAAAGTTTTTTTTTCTTATCCTTCTCCGTCAAATTTGCATATTGAATGCCTAACTCTCAATAAGATTAAAACTGGTTATGGGGTCCTTGAGAGGCATTTAGGTCATGACTACAAAGCCCTCACATATGAGATTAGAGTCCTTATAAAACATGCCTAGAGAATTCTTTTGCTCCTTCTGTTCTATGAGATGACAGGAAGATGGCCATAGCTATCTACAAACGAAGAAATGAACCTTCATCAGAAACTAAATCTGTAGATACTTTGATCTTAGCTCTCCTGATTTTTATTATTTATAAGTTATCAGTTTATGGTATTTATTATTTGAGCTCAAGAAAAAAAACCACTGAGAAGCCTTTTATTTATACAGAGAATTTGAGTTCTCTTATAGAAGAGACTGAAATTTAAAATAAGCAATAAAAGCAATGGAAAAAAACAAAAACCCTTCTATATTAGCTAATTAAACTAATTCAGTGGTGTTTGAATAAGATGAAGTGTTAATTATCACTTCTCAGTTATTTCAGAAAAGAAAAAATAAAAAGAAAACAATTAAAACAAGAAAAAGAGATAATATAACAAACAGAAGAAATACTGAAACAGTTATGAGCACTTCTAGAGATATTTAAAATAGCATTACTTTTATTCAACAAATGCAATCTAATAGAAAATATTAAATGAATTAGACAACATGAAATATTTCCAGATAATACTTCTGAAATAGAAATGAAATGGCTGACATATAAACCAAATCGGATACCACATTTATAATCTGAAAGATAAAGGAATAAATAAAGTAAAAAATAAAGTCAAAGTAAATAAAATAAAAATAAAATTTCCTAAGTAACAAAACAAAACTAAAATAAGAAAAAGCGCACATACACAAATAGGTAAAAACTCTAAGTGTCATCATGGTGATCAGAAAGAGAATATATCTTGATATATCCTGATGATTGAGAACTTCAAATATAATGAAGAAATCTAAAAAGTGTCCAGAGAACCAATTTTTAAAATTGTTTATTATGATTGATAGATGATAATAAAGCCAAGAAAATTCTTAAAGTTCTAAGCGAGAAGTTTTATTTCCAGCGGTATCAGGCACACCTGATACTTGTCCCTAGGTTCCTGAGATCCACATAATGGACATGCTAATCCAAGACTGAGACAGACCCATGTGGCATGCTTAAAGTTAGGGCTTCCTGTCACTTCCAGACAGGAATAGGGGCAAGAGATCTGCTTTCTTCAGTTGCTTTCTAAGGACAAAAATATTGAATTCAGAAGTACACATGAGTGATCTCTCAGGACCAACTTTGCTTAATGATAGACAGAAGACAACAGGAAGTCCTTTCTTTCTTCTGATGACCAGCTTTGAGACACAAATGGATTCACCTGCAAAGCAAGAGTTTGTGTATGCTTGTTGCATTTGGATTGGCTTTCTTCTCTACTTGTCTCATTCTTACTGCCTGGAATTGTATTCAAGCACAGAAGTCTTGTTTTAGGCTCTGTTTTCCAGGAAACCTGGAGGAACACATAAATGGATTAATAAATGCAACATCAAATAATTTTATAAAAGCAGTCACCCGACGCTTTAAAGTTTGTACATTTTTAAAAAGAATTATCTTAAGGAAAAACTACCAAAATAACAATGCAACAACAAAATCCATGGGGAAAGAGGACTCAACATTTAAGAAGCAGTGGAAATAATTATGAAAGAAAAGAAATGAAATGCCAGTGAGTTAACTGTATTATGTACATGGGACACATCCTGTAACAGTTATAACAGAAAATAAGAGGAATCTGTGACATACATCTTCAAAAGGAAAATGTTTGAATTATATAAACTGTATAGTAATCTGAAAGGTGTTCATAAAGAAAAAAATTTAAATTTTAAAGATTAACAAAAATCTGTACATGGTCCTAAAATTTTACAGCATAAAAGGGAGTATTATCTATAATTGATAAAACGTAAAAGAATACATAATTTATATACACATCAAAACATCACATGGAACTCCATAAAGATGTTTTATGTTTTTGTACACCAATCAAAATAAATTTAAGTAAAGTAGGATGTTATGAACCGAGCATTTAAACATTTTTTTCAATTATAGCACAGTTTTAGGGTTTTGAGATATTTACACCATTTATGTCAAAGTCCATGAGGTAGTATTACAATAATTATTATGGTTTGTTTAAAAATGTTTTAAAATTAGAAAGAGCTTATGTCAATCTGTCATTTGTGACAAACTATTGCCAACATTGTATTAAATGAGGAAAAACTGAAAACTTTTCCTCTAAAATCAGAAACAAGACAAGGATGTTTGCTATCACCAATCCTGTCAACATAGTCCTCAAAATATTAGCCAGAGCAATCGGGGAAGAGAAACAAAAGAAATACATGTACACAAAAGGAAGTCAAGGTATGATTATTAGCAGATGACATGATCTTTCACTTACAAGACCCAAAAAATTCCACCAAAAGACTCATAGAATAACCAAATTTAGCAATGTAGAAGGATATAAAATCAACACAAAAATCAGTAGCATTCTTCTACACAAATAATGAACTAAATGAAAAAAATTAGGAAAACAACACCATTCACTACAGCTTTGAAATAATGAAATACTTAGAAATAGTATACCCAAGTAAGTGACCAACCACCACATGAAAATGATATCACCTTAAAAAAGGAGATGAAAGAGAACATCAAAAATGGAAAGATATTTCATCTTCCTGGATAGACAGAACCAATATATCAGACCTTTTCAAGTAGGAATAGGCCCAAGAGTTGCAAGGAGCAGAGAGGGATTGGAGGGGTAAAGACAAAAAAATTAAGATGTTTTTTGTACGTGTACCAACTCCCCATGATGAATGCAATCATTTTGTACTGCAAAAATGTACTAATAAAAAAGTTTTAAAAGGGAAACAAAGTAAGCCTGAAGTGAAGGGTTGGATAAAGAAGAGGTAGACTGAAATTTTGTTATTATCTTTGCAACATTTGAAGTTTTATCTTATATGAACAATCACGTTTCATAATGTTAAAGAAGAGAAAATCAATTGATAAGCCAGAGAGGAGGAGACTTGGGATAGCAATGACTGAATAATTAGGTTACTGAGAAATTTTGGATGTGTTGGAATGTGGAGCTGCTCGGGCTTAGCTGTGGGGAATTCTGAACAAGGGCCCAGCCCAGACCGTGAATGACGTATTGTTAGTAGTAATTTGACAAATTATGAGATTTTCTAGGGTAGCACTCTGTGGGTAGGACGCGAAAGTGAAATTATTGTAAACTCTGAGTTTGTGGGACCAGTGTAGTGGGAGATTAAGGAAGCAAAGAAGCAATGGTTGCCTATTGAAAAGTGGTTTTATGTGACTATGTTTCATGTTTTAGTCTGAAGAAGCTTGAAAGCCAAATGATAGGATGATAAAAACTTTAAAAAAGAAAAGTTGGACTGAAAATTTGCATTAGGTAGGGAACTTATTGTGATAGTAAGGACTAGCAATACAAAGGGGTCTAGTGAAACGTGATAATATACACCATTTACTAAATCAGAGCAGGAGCCATATATCATGAAATGGGTTTGTAGGTGCAACTACTCAGAAGGATGAGGAGGAAGGATCATTTGAGCATAGGTGCTTTAAAATGAGTGAGGCACTAGGATTAGAGGTCCTATTCAACCCAGCTATTCACCTTCTGGGTATTTTCACAGAGAAATTAAAAATTTCATACCACGGCGATATATGTGCACTTATGATCATAGCACACAATTTGTAATAACTGAATCTTGGAAACAAAAATGCTCACCAACTGAGGAATGGAAAAAAAAGATGTGGTACTTTTATACAGCAGAATATTACTCAGCTATAAAGAAGGATAAACTTCAGGCTTTTATAGGTAAATGGATGCAACTTGAGACCATACTCAAAAGTGAAATAAATTAGACTCATATATGTAATCATCATATTATTTCCCTTGTGTAAGAAACTGAAAGAGTAAATATGATCCAAAAGATACAATAGATATTGTGAAAGGGAATGAAAGTGTTTAAGGAAAGAACAACTGAGATGAAGAAAAAGAGAAAAGGAGGAAGGAAAAAACATATACACACAAGATAGCTAAAATAATTGTACTACTTATCCTATTAGTTAAGGAAAAAAACTGTGATTGGCTATATTGTTCAATGTGTTTTACATGCCTGCATCTTATAATCTGAGTCACTATTTTGAAGATAACTTACAACATAGTGACTATTATTAATTTCCTATCAGCTTGTTTTGAAATCATATAAAATTTGTTTTGTTTTTATGGTTTTATATTCATGCAATCTCTTTAAAATAAAAAAATAAAATAAAATGACCAGGGCAATATAGTGTTATTCTGTCTAAATTATATAGCTAGTTAATTAATTAGTTCCAGAGCAAGAATGTTTCCTGATAATGATTCTGCTGAGAAAGTGGTCATAAGAGAAGGTAATTGCAACTGAGTGGAAACTGTGTTTACATTTGAAAATGAAGGGTTTAAAAATGGGCATGTTAGATATTTCTACCAAGATGTTGAAAGTTAAAGAAGCTTAAGTAAAATGATATATGTGAAATTTCTTTATACACATACATACAGTGTACTTCATAGAGTAAGTATGCAGTACAGTAATTGCTTATATATAAAAAAGATTATCAAATATTAATTT
Source organism: Dasyprocta punctata (assembly GCA_004363535.1). Lineage (NCBI taxonomy): Eukaryota > Metazoa > Chordata > Mammalia > Rodentia > Dasyproctidae > Dasyprocta > Dasyprocta punctata. The sequence goes on from RJWM01012020.1 coordinate 6,509, forward strand.
GCCATTTATATCAGATGTTAGCGGTACGAATGCAAGTTTTTTAGTATTCTTTTAAAAGTCGAGGAAAATATCTATTATCACGTCTACACTTTCCAATTATAGTAAAAAGAAAAAATTCAAAAATTTAGATGGAAGAATAAACATTTTGCTTCACGTAAGTAACTTACCATTCATTTACTATTATTTCTCAAATTTTCTTTCTTTAAATGTACAGGAGCAATCCAAATTACATTTTCAATTTTAATCTGAAATTAGTAAATTTTGGTTTATATCATGGTGACTTTTCTGTAATTATAATTCTTTTTCAATGAGAGAATACATTTTGATGCTTTTTTTCTTGAAAGGTTGTAACAATAATAAAAAAGTCAGGATTTTATGAATTCAGAAATAAGTCCATGTGCATCCTCCAACATATGATCCTTACATTAACATGTTTTATCACACCTTTTAGAACCATTTTTCAGTCATGCACAGACTGATTATTAACATGTGCATAACATTCTAATAATCATCCCTAGAATTTTTCAAGTCAAACAAATAGAATATTACGAGTAAAAGTTATATTGAAAATGACTACATGTACTTTCATGAAAGTTGAATGTAGTTTCTATTCAAGATTGTAATTGACTTTTATCTTTTGAACCACTATTGAGAAAATGGAGTGGAAGATTAAAAATTATCTTATACATTTATACTGCTTAAGTAATAAACAATTCATATCATTCAGAGAAAATTACACCTGTCTTCTTAATAGCAGGCTAGGTCTATGAATAATTCAGATGATGGACTTGATGCTGTCACTTTATGGCCATAGCTTATATTGGAGGATTTTACAGATAGCCAAAGTGCGTTGGAAAGGTTTATATTTGATTCTTATATTCAGCAAAGATACTGTTATTAAAAACTAAGCACTCAGTCCTAAACTTATTCCTCTTTCTTAAATTTTATATTGACACATAACTTCATTGTACCTTCCTTTGTTTGTTAGATTGTGAAAATTTTAGTCTCAGGGACAGCTTTTCAAATGTTATCAGTGATTGAAAACAAGTGGTTAGAATGCAAGTCAATTTGCGATCTTCAGTTTAGCTTTTGCAGTTTTGAATGCTATAATCATGAAACCATCCATGTGTATGTGTTTTTATAATACATTTTGACAGAATATTATATTCCAAGTAATCCAAGTAAGGATTATTTCCCATTATAATACCTTAAAATATGACACTTTTTTTATTCCCACAGAATCCCAATTTGAGGTTAGGCTATAAAGAAAATGAGTGAAAAAAAACAAAAACAAAAACAAACAAACAAAAAAATCTCCATCCACCACTGAAAGTAGCCAGGCACATCTTTGTTGTTACTAACATATTGCACCATATCTTTCTCCTTTTATGGAAGTATTTAAATGGAAGAGATTGGAGATAGAGTATTGGGGTGATCATCTCAACACCTAACCATCAAGTGCATGAGCTTTACACAATACTGTGGTGATAAATTTTGGTATTCGACCATTTATCCATTAAACATTTTAAACGTGGTACTTTTGATTTCCCTATTTCACATGTTTAATCTAGTAACAAGTACTGTTAAATGGAAAATGTAGTGGGACTACTGTAGGTTTGTTAAAGAACTGTCATTTCATGTGCCTGCAATTGTGGAGAAAGTGTTAAGGTGAATGATTTCTTTTTCATTAAATTTCCCTAGGAAATAATCATCTGTAGTGTCCTTTTATTCACTAACATGTTTAAAAGGGGAATTCAAAGACAAAGTTAATAGTGAAACCATCTGGTGCAGGGTGGATTAATTCCCAGGCAGGGTTTTAAATTCCCATGTGCCTAAATGCCTGAAAACAATGTGGTGTTTTGGTCTCAACCTCTTAATTTTTATTTTTCTTTCTTTCCTTTATTTTCATAAAATTCTATGGGGAAGAATAAGAAGCCAAGTAATTTAAAAGAAAGACAGAAAAAATAGGAACTATGAGTTTACTACCAACACATGTTCAGAATTTTCACTTTTAATATTCCTTTTCTAACTTTATTTTTATTACTACATATTTGTAGTATGTAACGATTAAATTCTTTATATTTTATTTCATCTGCACTATTTGTACCTTGAGAATTTTTCAGTGTTGTTAAAGAAGTGGATGTGCACTTTTTGCCTGGCTGCCTATCTTATGTTGTTTGCTCTTTCTTGCCCTAGCATGCTTTTAATTGCAGCCAAACTCATATAAATGATTATACAAAACATGTGGTATAACTGAAAGAACTCCAGAATTGAAGAAAAAGAACATGGACTCCAGTTTTACTTCCATAATGGGAACACCCATCACTTCCCCTTTTCTCCTATGAACACTCTCCCCAGCTTCTCCCAAACATTCTCAGTCTGCTCTCTCTTCCCAGGTTTCCTCCTAAGGTCATCACACATGCAAAACCGGCATCCTAAGTATCTCCAGTTAGGCTGTGCCATCTGGTGTCATTAAGAACAAGGAAACACTGCTCATCCGAGAGTGCATTCAGACACTTTATGCTGCTGCAGCTGTCATCCCAGCTCTGTGGCTTCCTGCCATCATGGCTGCAGGGGCTAATTTTGGCTCTGGGAAGACCAGCCTCCCTGGAAGAAGTTAGTATCTTACACACAGAGCCCCTACCCTACCCTCATCCCTTACTCTGGACAGCTGGTTCCCACACTTGGCAGATGGATTCACATCACGACGTAGTCTAAGTAATCAACACTGTTTCTCAGTTTAAGAGGTTGTGGTTCTTTAAGTTTCAGAAACCTCACCAGAAACTACTTGATTTTCTTATTCCTTGTGTTATTAACAAATAACATCCATTGATAAATTACAAAAATCCTAAGATTCCTTGTGTGTAGATCATTCCTAAAACAACCCTTCAGTTCTCTGCCATTCTCCCGGAACCAGTGATTCCAGATGTGATTTGAGTTGTAAGTTGGCCTGCTGTCCTGATATACAAGGGAGTGAGTATTGAATGACTTGATTTCTTTGATTCCAAGGTATTCTCAACTATACAGAAATAAGGAGAAAAAGCAGATAAGAAAGAAGTGCTTAGGGAGAAGAGACTGAAAGCTTTCATCCCCCTGCAACCACAGTGCAGAGTAGAAATTTTCACAAGGGATGTTCTGCCAGTCCAATGATACAAACTTTAGAATGTATGCTAGCTTTCTTGCCAAAGCAATTTTTAAATAATTAAAACATTGGGGCCAGGGATTTAGCTCAGTGGCACATGCACCTGCCTGGCAAGTGTGAGATCCTGAGTTTGATCACCTGTACCAAAATAATAGTAATAATTATAACATTCACAGAACTTTCTGCTTATGAACAATTAAGACTGTATTCTTTTCTCTGTGAAGTTTCAAAATAATACATAAATGCTGCCTGTCCCCAAAGTGTCACAATCCCTAATAAGAAATAGCACTTATCGAGAAGTTCTCAAGACCCAGTTGGCTGTTGCATAGGCTGTTTAAGTCTTCTTATTTCCATACAAAAATACTGTATTGTTCCAGACTCCAAGGAGATAATGCAATCATGTGGCTCTTAGACAAGCAGCAATTGAAAGTGAGACCGTAGAATCACAAAATAGAAACATCACGCATTGCATCAGGAGGCTGTCGCAATTCTGGAATTAGACATTGCTGGTAAGAGAAATAAAAATTTGTATCTGAATACAGGCACCTATTTATAGAAAATGCTTTCATAATTTGTGAATGTCAGTTGTTTTTTCCATTATTTATCTACAGTTGATAGTAGTATAAGCTGCACAAGAGAAACAGAGAATACAGAATCTCCAGGAATACAGACATACAGAGACTCCAGAGATATACAAGTCAGCATTCTGATCAGCTCTTTGTTTTCTCTGAAACACACTGGCCCATAAGAAACAGCTTCATTTCAATAATTAGTTTATATGAAAAATATGAAATTGCTTGATTTGTTACCATCAAATATGTGGATATTATTTATTTGTTATAAATTTGGTAATTTTTCGTTTTTAAATCCTACTTAAAATTTTATGTGATAAGCCAGGCATGGTGGTACACATTTTTAATCTCAGCACTCAGGAAGCTGAGGCAGAAGGATCACCATGAGTTCCAGACCAGCCTGGGCTACAAAGTGAGTGCAAGGACAGTCTGAAATGCATTGTGAGATCCTGTCTCAAAAAATAGGGCCGGGAATTTAGCTTGGTGGTGTAAGTGCCTGTCTGGCAGGCACAAGTTTGTGAGCTCAATTTCTGGTACAAAAAAAAAAAAAAAAAAAAAAAAAAAAAAACGACTTTATGCAATAATTGTATCATTATTTCTTTTATATTCTTCATTATTTTAAATTGTGAAGCCATTAAAAGGACATAAATTGTCTCATAGGTCCAGTTTCTGGTTATATAATATAAGGAAGTAGAATGACTTTCCTTAAAATAACAGTAAACAACTAAATACAATGTAAAAATTTTTACACAAAAATGGCATTGAGAGAGAGGAAAAAAATCAGAACTGAAAACAAGGTGGAAATCCTAATGGCTTTGACAAATTCCAAGTCACACTACATAGACTATGGTTCTCTGGAGAGGTTGATTTCTCCCCTACAAGTGGGTTTACCCTTCTGCTTTCACCCTCTTTTTCTAACTGAAATGTAGACTTTTCAGCATGAATAAATTACAATAACATGTAGGCATCCTTGAACCAAAACATTCACAAGGTACTTCCAAGAAAATTTGAAATTTGTTTACAGTTTCATGTGTTTTGTCCTGTGGCACAGTGAGACGCCATGGAGGTAAAGAACACTTTTTCTGGAAATCAGTTTGTGACTATTATTTACAGTTTTCACTTGATCCTCAAAATGACCATTCTTGGCAGGCAGTCAGGGCAGGCAGGGAGATGCAGCCAGACTCACCCCTGTGAGCTGCTGCTGCCATCAGAAAGCTTGCTTCCTGCAGTCAGCCAGTGCCCACCGGGAGAAGCAAGCACATCCCTGTGTGTCTGCCACCATCAGCTGAGTCCCAGTGTAGACATGCAGGCTGGGAGAAGAAGCAGCCCCACCACTATGCACACTTTGTCACTGGGGACTCCTCAGTGTAGCTGCATGGGTCTGGAGAAGCCCGCCCATGCCCTGCTACCTTCCTGGGAACCTGGGGTCAGAGAAACCCAGGTACCTGTCACATTCCCCTACACTGCAGAAGGGCAGCCAACATGGGAAGTCCCTGGGACAACACAATCGGCTTGTTGGGAGGAACCAAGGAGAATGTCAAGAAGAAGGAGCAAAAGGCAATCTCAGACCTCCAGCCCACACAGAACAAGTCTGGGAGATATAGTCATGGAAGAAAATGGAAGTCACACACCTGAAATTTCTGAGATGAGAGCAACTGAAGCAAAGAAATTACTTCATGAGATTGTAAAAGTAAGCAGATCAGAAATAATGCCTCACATAAAAGAAGAAATCACAATCATAATGAAAGAATTGCTGAGTATATCTAAAGAAGATATACATTAAAAAAAGAGGATCATAGGAAAATGATGGAAACCTTGAGTGAACAATAGAGGAAAAAAAGTACAATTTATGAAACAGATTTAGAGAGATATCCAGGAAATTAAAAAGTCTATCAAAGCTGGCAAAACTGCTTAAAAGAGATTAAAGATAGACTTTCAGACAGGACCGCAGTTAGTGATCATGAAAGGAAAGATGTCTTAAAGATAAAAAGGAACCGGGAAGTAACAATTCAATGACTGCAAGATGATGCAAAGAGAAATAATTTAAAAGTGATAGGTGCCAGTGAAGAAGCAGGTGTCAACATAAGTGAAATAAAAAGACTATTTACAGAAGCAATAGCAGAAAACTTCCCAACCATGGGAAAAGGACTTCGCATACAGATATGCTAGGCATGTAGAACTCCACCTAGCCATAACCAAAATAAATCTACACCCAGACATGTGAAACGAGATCCCAGAAATTCAGCACAAGAACAGACTATTAAAAGCTGTTAAAAAAGAAAAAGATCTTCTATAAAGGAAAACCAGTCAGAATCATGGCAGACTTTTCAACAAAAACCATCGAGTCAAAAGGAGTTTGGAGTGACGTGTTTCAAAACCTGAAAGAAAACAACTTCTATCCCAGACTGATGTACCCTACAAAATTATGTTTCAAAACTGGTGGAAAAATGAGATACTTTCATGATAAAGAACAACTGAAGGAATTCATGACTATCAAACAAAACTACAGAGTGCTGAAGCATATTACAGAGAGAGATAAAGAGGATCAGGTTCCAGAAACAGCAGCAGAGAAGGAATGCCAAACAGGACAGACAATTGAACAAAAGGGAAAAGTAGAGGGCCAACAGCAGGAGGATAGCATGGCAGAGATGAACCAATGCATGCCAGTTTTAACTGTTCATGTAGCTGGCCTCAATTCACCAATAAAAAGAAAGGGAAAGTGGATTAAGAAACAAGATCCAGCAATATACTTATACAAGAAACACATTTAACTTGAAAGGAAATTCATAGATGGAAAATCAAAGGAGAGAAAACAAATGTTCCATATGACAGGAGACCAGAAAAAAGCAAGGGTAACTTGCCCATCAACCGTAGAATGGATAAGAAAGATGGTATTTTCATACAATGGAAAGCTACCCAGCTATAAAGTAGGATAACCTTGAGGCTCTTATAAGAAAGTGGATGCAACTGGAGATCATGTTCATGGGTGAAATGGTTTGAATTTGACAGCTGAACACCAAGTTATCTCCCTAGCATAAAAAACTGAAGGAGTTAATGGGATCCAAAAACCACAATAGATATTATGAAAATGATAGGGAAGGAAATGCCTAAAAAGGGAAAGTGGTTAACCACTTTCCTATTAATTTCCTACTATCTTGCTTTGAATTCTTGTAACATTTTCTTAATTTTGTTAGGTTTGCTTTTATTGTGTCTTGTTTTGTTAGAGTTTATTATATATGAAGGTAAGGCCAGCTATTTTGAAGAAAACGAGGGACAGTAGGGTAGCTATTGTTGATTTCCTGTTATCTTGTTTTGAAATCCTGTAACACTTTCATTCTTTTGTTTTTATTGGTTTTATTCTGTTTCATCTTGTTTGATTGTATTGTGTGTGATGGAATGGACAGTTATTTTGAAGAAAAGGAGAGATATTATGATAGCCATTAATGATTTCCTGTTGTCTTGTTTTGAATACCTCTATTGCTTGCATTGTTCTGTTCTGATTTGCTTTGTTCTGTGTTGTTGTTGTTTTTTTTAATGCACTTTAAAAAACAAAAGTGACCACTCTATATATTTTTAAAAAATCTCCTAGTAATACTTTTGGAAGACAGAAAATATATTTTATTGTTTTAGCCATTCACAGAGCAGAGGAAATAGCAATCAGATTATTTTAATTTTCTGTTTAAGGCATGCAAGGTTAGTAAGTGGAGATAAGTATTCATTTGGTTCTCACATAATAATCAAGAATTTTAGAAACTTGACAATGGATTTAAGAAAATAAATAAGATAATAAAATTTAAAGAGTGCACTTTTTAAAAATCAAGTGTCCATAGGTGTTACTACTGGATTCTAATATAGGAATATAGTTAAGATTCTTAGTAGCAAATGGAGAATTTCAGAAAAAATGAATGTTTTTGTTTCTTTCTCTTTCTCTCTTACCTGATTTATTTTCCTGTTTTCCAGTAGGACAAATTCTTTTACTTCTTATTTCTGTAACAAGCAGAAGACCAACACCTCATTGTTTAATTTACTTCTTTCAAGAAGTCAATCCACAATAAACTAGAATATTTCACCACCATTTAAAATTCCTAGGAGTAGGAATCTTTTTTATATGCTAAGATCAGGGACCTAATTCTGGTCTGTTCCTTATTTACAGATTAAAAAATATATTCTTAAAACTGCACACAAGCAGACTGTGCTCTAAAAGAACCAAAAGAACTGAATACACCCTTTTCCCCAAATTTCCTATTATTTAAAATCTATATCCCTTCCTATAGCTACAATTCATTTGAACAAACATAGAGTGATTAATTTGTGCTAAATCTATGTTCAAGCTGTTTCTGAAAATACTAATATCAACCTATTTTTTTCCACTTTATCTGTAGAATAAAAGCAAACCCCAGAGATACAGAAGTTAATGTTTGGATCAACTTCTTCTCTTTTCTGAAATACACTGGTCCTTCAAAGAAAGCTTCATTTCATTAGTTATTTCTTATATGACTTTACTTTAAACATGCTATCAGTCTCATATAATTATTAATTAGCCTAAAATAAGAATATATATTTTCAATTTATACCTGTTGAATTAGTAAAAAGAGCATTAAGAAATCCCCCATATTTGTTACTACAGTGATAAAATTTAAATGCATTTTCTTTACAATTTAATTATAATTTCACTTAATTCTCTTCACAAATAATTTATTGAGCCTCTATCATGTGTTAGACACATTTAATCTAAGTGAAGTTTATAATGTAGTAAAGGCTGAAGGACAATAAAATAAATATGTAAATAAATGAATGCATTAATTAGTGATAAGCACATGAAAAAGAATAAAACAGAACCTTGGGCAACAGTATAGGGGTCAGGAACAGCTTCTCTGGAGGAAAGACCTAAGCAGAGAGCTCAGGAAAGCCAGTAGAGTTAAAAGAAGTATGTAATACCATGGGATAGATCCCAACACATGAAAGTTTTAGTTCTTGAAAGGAACATATGGGTGTCATTTGAGTGAAAGCAGGGTGAAAGAAGAGGGGTGAAAGTGTGAGTAGGAAGAGCAGGGGACCAGAGCCCTGGAGAAGCTGGCAAGCACTTTATTATGTATGTGACAAGCAGTCATTACAGAGCATTGAGCAATAGAGCTAACTTTTGACAGTAGTAATGCAATATAACTGCTTTTTGACAGCCATTAGTGGGGCAAGATTAAACAATTGAAGTCAACAGCTATGGCACTGTACTATTGATGATGGTGCAAGGTGAAGATAATCATGGTTTGGAGTGCACTGGGAATAGTGAAGGTTGCAAGAATTCATGAAGTTCTGATCAAAAACTAGATCTGATGGATGTGGTGTAGGATGTGAGAAAAGCGACAGCACTGGAATGGGATCAGGAGTTTTAGCTTGAATCACCAAGAGATCAGAAATTTTATTTACTGAAATGAAGCAAACTGGGCGAAAAGCAGGTTTTAAACAAAGTGGAGGAATGTCATGAATTATAAGGGGCACTAAGATTCTAAGCAAGCTACTTATGTCAAATGAACTTGATATAGTCATGAAGTCTATACATTCACAATGAAAATTTGTAGGAAGCAACAATACTTCCATATCGTAACCAGCAATTGATTAACAGTTATAGACAAACTCAATTAGGAAATATTGAAAATAATATGTGTAATACCATTGCTTAAAATTAAGTAGACTTATATAAAATGAGCAGCTGATATTTTCTCACTCAGGGACCTATGAAAATATAAACTTTTAAAAAGTTATTTGTCTTGTTTTATCTTCTGAATTTGATATGTACATTTACATTTCTTTCATCTTTCCACTGGGGCACCTGCGTTTAATGCTGCTTTTTTTCTCGTAAAGGTTCTCCTTCAATAGTGAAGCCAGTCTTACTTTACACTTTCATCTCAGTATTTCTAAGTTTTCAATTTAGGTTTTTCTAGAGACCAGGTGAGTAATACAGGTTGGAATATTGGAACATCAAAAAAAATGTGATGCAAATAAAAAGCACAGGTGCTATTCAGTTTCAGTAAATTATTACCATTAGAAAATGAGGGGATATTCCTTCTAATTTTGCAAGAGAAACCTATATGTTTAAAATATATGAAATTCTCAACACTTACACAATAGTTACATTTTAAAAGCACTTTAAAATATATAAAAAATGCTAAACTCAGCCTCTGAGAAGTAAGCTTGTAGCATCTGCAGTACATTTTTACTGTCTTCTGCCGTTTCCCTCTCTGAATATTTATTTACTTAGTGCCGTCAATATACATGTACATTGGCAAAAAAATGTGCTTAAGTGCATTATGAGGTAGTTAACATTCATTTGTCAATTTTCTGTGTAAGGAAGAATACAAAGGATTTTACTTACATTATCTCTTAATCCTAAAAATGAAATAGTAAAGCTTTTCTGAGGAATATATGACAGGTAAATCACATGGTAGGACATTGAATAAAATTAATCTAAATTCAAGTTCCAAATGTTTGAACACTATGCGACATTGTCTTGGGGAGATTTAAGACATTTGATTCCCACAATACCTTAGCCATGTAATTTTATCTAGCTACATGTCTCTTTTTAATTTAAGAATTTCATGATTAGATTGTATACAGTTTTCCTGATTCTGGCTTCAGTAACCCAAAGACAAGGCAGTAAGCATTTTCTTAGCTCTAACTAAAGGCTGGAGTGATTGGGTGGTGGGAATCATTAAATCTGAAAGAAGTTTTGAGGGGCTTCACAATCAGCTATTTTGATTTAGAAGCAACAATATTACTGCAGCACGTTTCCAAACCCATGAATTTCATTAGTATTAGATTCTTAAATTGATGACACTCTCTCTTTTTTTCCCACTTTTATAGAAAATAATCCTAAACCTAGGTTCTTCAGCAAGTAGTGTTGATCAATTTTGTTAAGATCTAAGTAGTACTATTTTCACTCTGGTTTAGAATTTTGACTGCTCCAAGTAAGTAGAATTTGGAACAAAAATTTAAAATATATTCATAGGTGAGAACACATTCTATGTAAATTTTTGTAGTTGTCATGAAATTTATCATTACCCAAAACAATACCCTATATCACTATAGGTAGATTTTAAAGAATATTTTTAAAGGACATGCATCTATCACTTATTTTAAGCATTAGAAATTAGATGTATAGTAAAACCTTGGATTGTGATTACTTGTTCTGTGAATGTTCACGAAAATGAGCAAACATTTCTAATAAATGTTAACTTGATATTTGTACAATGCCTTGCAATGCAAGTGGTACTGAATGCTGTGCATCACATAATCAAAACTAAGTCAGTGATTCTCTCTCTACCTCTCTCTCTCTGTCTCATTGTCTTGCTCTTTCACTCTCATTCTCGCTCACTCTCTCTCTGTCTATAGTATTGTGGGCGATCATATTCCAACAAGAGATTACGGAGGATATGTTTTCTGCTCAGGAGGAAGAGAAAAAGACACAGAATTTTCTCGCTTCAAATTAGATTAGTGATATGTGTAAAATGTGGGAAACTGCAAAATTTTGTAGAAAACACAACCCAAATAAGGATGGATCATTGCAAGTGATAAACCTGTTAAACAATGATACACTATTGCATTTCCACAAAATCCTCAAAAGAAGGCAAAAGCAGGTGTCAAGGGATAACTTCCTTGTTGCAGTTGCATGAAAAGAAAAAGATGACACTGAGCCAATACATGCTAATAGGGCCAGGGACAGAGCTCAGTGGAACAGCACCCACTTGGTAAGCAGAGGTCCTGAGTTCGATTCCCTGCACCAAAATAATAATAATAATAGTAATAATAATGAATGTATGCTAATAATTCTATCAGTTATAGTGAAAGTCTTCCTGCACAATAATCCTCTCCTCTCTTGTCTCCCTCACACCAGCCACAAAGATTTTGAAAGGTAAGTGCAGGTTAATTTGTTTCTTTTTTAAATATTTTATATTTTCTTTATTTTTTATTATTTTAACAGTATTGTAATCATTTTTTATAAAAATGTTTTGGGGTTGTGGCATGAATTATCTGAGTTTCCATTTTTCCCCAGGGGAAAATTTGCTTTGATATATAAGCACTTCGGATTATAGCATGTTTCTGGAAAGAATTATGCTCGCAAACCAAGGTTTTACTGTACTTAGAATCTCCACATATTCTTAAATAATTGTTTCTTTCTCTATACTACCTACCACTTACTCCTCCTTTGAGTAACCACTAAGCTGATCTTTGTGTTAATCACTGTCTTGCTCTTTCCATGTTTATGACTTAGTATACTAATTGTCAGCCCCTAGTTTTGAAATTTACATTATGCAAATATCTTGCTTGCACTCATATATGACTTACCAATTATTTAGCAGTGATTTTATAACTTTATCTATGTTGATGTGTACAGTTGTACTTCACTCACTCTCATTGTTGTATAATGTTGGAGTGATGGGTATTTCAAGCCATTGTATTTTAGATGGATTTTTGTTTAGCTTTATTATTTTGCTGTTATGAATAATGTTTTCCCGAGTACATATGTATGTATGTATCCATGCATGTTTTGCATATATACGAATATGTGCAAGAAGGTCTCAAAATTAAATAATCGTCATCTATTCTAAGAAATGACTTCCATGTGTTGGATGGGACAATTTAGTCTCTCTGTGAGTCACTATGTTGAAATAATCTCTTCTGTGTATCATCCCATTTAAGTTTTAAGAATTCATACATTAAAATTCGTTGATCCATCTATCCTCATGTTTCCCAATCATTATTGTATTAGATGTTTGTTGTCTTTCTTATCCTTCTCATCTGCAATCTGAAGTTTTCATTTCTACTGGTTCGTGTATTCGTCGTGTACTAATTGTAGAGAGCATTTTAAACTTTTTCTGAAGTTTTAATGTTAGCTAGTTTTTCAAAATCAATTTTCAATAATATTATAATTCTTGAGCATGTTTTCAAACTTTTTACAAATTTAATTTTGTACTTATTTTCTATTTGTTCTAATGACACCATGTTTAGGAGTGTGAATCTGCTGTTGGTTAATCTAATAGTTCTATTATACGATAAATTGTGTATTTTGTGATCTTTGGTCATGAATTGCTCATTTCCTTTGGATTTTCACTGCATTGATGCTGAGTTTCTTCGAAGAAGTTTTGCACTTGCATACACAATCCCTTGGGTGCCTTCCCTCCCTAGAGCCATTTTAATTTCATATCTAGGCTTGAAACTTAAAATTTCACAGTTGGTGTGAATTCATCACGCAGACCCATAAATGCTTAGATCTGCTTGTCTTCTGAAGAGAAAGTATACCTCCCTCAGGTAGCACCTATGTTAGGGGTTAGGGTAAACTGAGAACTCTGGAAAGATTCTGACACTTGATACCTCCTAAAGAGAGCAGAACTTTGCCTCCCTATTCTACCCCTGACCAATTTGGTGCAGAGATCACTTTAAGATTCCTTTTGTGTAGCTCAATAAGCCTTTGGCTTTATCTGCTGCTCTCTATACCCCTATGCAAATATGGAAACAAAAATTCAGAATTTCCAGAGTTATATACAAATTTATAGATGCAAGCCTACATTATCAATATTTTTTCCTTTAAGTTTACTACTGACCATACAGAATCTTCTTTTGTGAGTATTTAGCACAGTTTAAAAGTATTTTAATGAAGTTGTTTGCTATATGGAATTGCGTTTCATGAAATCTTGTATACCGTATTTGCAGCAGTGAAAATAGCATTTGTCTCTATGGAAGTCATTTTATAACTACCTGCTTGAATTCATTTTTAAGGATTTGAAGATAAATCTTACAAATATTTGTCATATAATTAGAGAAAATGTGATCTTACAGTAAAAGAAATGGAGTGAACACTGTCATTGTTGACAAAGATCTAACAAAATCAGTGCTGTCTAGAAATTTTTCTTGAGTTTAATGGAATGAATGCATAACACCAGTATGTTCTATGATTAGCAAAGATAATTATTTTATTTATTTCCTGAAAGAAGTGTGCAAATTCGTTTTAAAAATATACTTGTTAACCAAAATATTCCCTAGGGAAAATGTGTGTAAGGTTTATGTATAGGCCTGGATCAATTCCATGTACCCTAAATATTTGGACATCATATTTTACATCCTTATGTCTGTTTTCATACCCCTGAATTAAACTCTCCTTGCTGAGTTGTCTGAATGAATAATGAAGTTTCAAATTTAAATAATTTTCTCCATTATTTGCATGAGTATCTTTTACCAATGACAAACCAGTGCTCTAATGATCCAGCTAAATCTCACTCTACGATGTGAGACTTGAGTTTGAATATGTTGATATTTAAGAGAAGCAAATATTTCAGATATGGGAAAACTAGTAACTTTGGTTGGCTAATTAAAAAGAAGCCTACTGTACAAATCAACGATGCATTCTTCAAGGTCACTAGGGAGACTGTGAATAAAGTTTTAGGTTTCCTGGGGGCAAGTAACTACTAATATATCTTCAAACGATTACTGAATTATAAAAAAAATTGGTGTTATCAAAAATCTATTTCAGTATTTGTCCAAAAGCAAGATATACAAGCGCTTTTACCTGTAGTTATTTTTTTATATGCGTGTACATGTGTACTAGTGCTTATCGTGCTTGGAGAGGAATCTTCCACTATGTCTTCTTTAAAGAGATAATCATAAATTAAATGACATTAAAAAGTTCTCTCACCTAGTACCTTAGACACCCAATTTAGAAAAAGCCTTCGGGCTCAAGATTATAAATCTAGTTCCAATGAAGAATCAACAATAAGACTCGTCTTGTGTCCTTTTTCAGTGTGGTAAAGAACAGGTGCAAGGCCTACGTTGCTGACTGCTTGGTGCCTTGTTATTATTTTTATGAATAGTCAGTACATCAGGAACTCTACAGGGATCTGAGCCTTTCCTTGAGCCCAATCAAAGGATTAGTGTGATTCAGGCAGAGATTGAATCTGTGTGGAAAATTGTCCATGCTGAGTTCTATTAGAAGGCGCTGCTGAGTGAGATTCATTACTAATCACAAGACAAAATTACAGTGTTCAGAAATGAGAAACCAGTAAACAAAATAATAAAAACTACTTTAATTACTAAATGACAGTGTTATGAATTATGTGCCATTTATCAGTGTCATGATAAAATACACAAAACAGAAATCCATATGGTCTATTCACTCTAACTTAATTTTGCATGTTATGGTTATTTTGCTGATTTTAAAAATGTGACCAATTATTAAATTGCTAATTCCCTTAAGCCACTAGTGTCTATATTTTAATACAGATGTGCCATTTTTATTAACCCATATTCTATGCTAACTAAAGAACACTGAAAATTTTGAAGGAGCTTCTTTGTACAATTCATGTTATCAGTGCCTAAAGATGCTAAGTGATGAATTGCTCTAATTTTAATAGAACAATCAGAGCCTAGTGTTTCCATTATCCTTCTCTGCACACTTCCCGTCCATCCTCTGTTATGCTCATTAGCCAAAATTATTTATAGACTTTGTAAATTGTAAGTCAGACATAACAGGTGATTCTTCCTTGTTATTTGAAAACTAAACATGCTTGATAATTTTTCAAGTTTGCAGAAACTATGGAAATGTCAATACCATTTTGTTAAGAGAATGATCTGTTATGTTCTGTACAATTGGGTGGAAAAATAATAACTTCATCCCTGATATTTCTGAGACCCCGCCAAGCATTAACATTGCTCGTATATGTATGTTTGTGGCTAAATCAGTTTACTTAAAATTTTCATCTATATATCTACCTACTTATCTGACATTTGTCTATGTATCTAATCTGTCATCTATCAGTTTTAAAATTCCAAAATAAATCTTCCACCATATACACTGATTTTTCAGGAATCAAAGTGTAATAGTTAGTGCAAGATGAACTAATATTTCATGTGCTTACTATGGTATACAGAAAAGGTCATTAGGCATATAGCTTATATTCAAAGCAACCATTCAAATCAATACGACTCATTGTCTTAAAATGCCAATGAATATATGTTCAATATGTATTACGTACCAGACTAAAGCCATTTTACAAGAAAATACTCTCAATAATCATGCAAAGGTGCATTCTGAAGAAATCTCAATTTTCATTCTGACTTAATGAGGCTTTTTCTGAGAGAAAATAATTTTAATATGAAATATTTCAGCATTATATAATTAGAAAACTAGGAGATATATTTAGTACATTGTCCGGAGGATGTTCTTGGATACACACATAATGAAAAACATCAGGTAGTAGCCACATGTACTCTTGAATCTGTCTAATACATTGCATTTCATTGTCAGTCTAAGGACTCTTTTTGGTGGGGAAGACCTTGCAGCGCAGTTGCTCAGTGCTAACATGGGATAGAAGTGGATTCTTTTTCCTTTCATGTTTCTAAAACCTAAAAAGATAACAGGTGGTTTTTCCATAGTCTCTTCAAAATTTTTAAGGAAAGCATGCTGAAAAAAAGAACTAAATAGAATTAACTAATGGCACAAAATGTAGTTTGCTAAGGAAAAAAAGTATAGTATTACTGTGACATTACTTAGTATGCCTAATACTAAATAAGGTGTATCAATCTCTTGAGGCACAAAGTAATATTAGTGGTATTGACTCATCAAAAATTACATCATATTTCCTTTCACACAGGGAGGAAAAATCACTGCAAGGTAAAGAAATGATGCTTAAAGTGATACTTTGAGAAAATAGTTATGTCGAAATAAAAAACCTGTGATGTCAAAAAAATCTGAATGTAGAAGCAGAAGGAGGAGAGCTGACATGACTATTGCAATTATGTGTATATTAGAGCATACAATTTGAAATCTTTGAAAATTAAAACTTTATAAAAATATGCACGTTTAAACACTGGCAATAACAAAAGATTTTTGTCTTAAGTTATTTTTTATTGCATCAAATATTAGAAGCTTATTTTGCAATTATGTCACTTATATGAAGAAATTATTTCAGTGGATTTTGTTTCATGGATTTACTTATGATTTATTGATTGGTTTAAAAAGTCATTGTCACAAGTTATTTTACTTTTGTAAGTAATCTTTAATGAAATCTATGAAAATTTGTTTCTAAAATCATTATTCTAAATACAATTTTAAATCTATCAGCCTGTACTTTATGTTTTCTTAATTTATACAAAATCTCTAGAACCTTAAAGTTCTCTATTTCATTTTATATTTACATAAACATATATATGTGGTTGTGTGTGAACATATGTCTGCAGATATTTTTTAAGACTTTTCCTATGAATCTCTTTTATAAAACAACTGCTATATTCTATAGGTAGTACAATACTTTAATTGCTTGAAGAACCTACAGTATTGATAATAATAGCAAACGAGGAGGCCTTGTGATATACTATGGAGTATACTGTAAAGTTATGTTGTGAGATATCTAAACCATAATCATTATAACTTTTCTTACTGAGGTAATAGATAAAATTTTTTAAGGTTATGATACTAGTAACTAGGACAGCTGGTATTCTAATCAGGGCATTATGTCTCCAAAGGAGATATTCAATTTTTTTTCTTTTCTTTTAAAAGATCATATTCATTACAGTAAAATTGACATATATTAATGCGAATGTATTTAAAAGTCACAATTATGTAAGTATAAAAATTTCCATACTCCTTTGAAGACATCACAATCAAGATAATGTGAGCATTCATCACTCCCCAAATTTTCCAGATACCTGATAGCAATCCCTTCCTTCTCCTTAAAACACTTTCCAACATTTTATATATAGGTAATGTCATTTGCTTTCTGTACCAATAAATTAGTTTTCTTTTCCTAAGGCTTTATGTAAATACAACCATTCAATGTATATTGCTTTCATCTTCCTTCAGTTAGCATTGGTTTTCAAAACTGATCTATGATGTGAGCACTAATAATTTATTTGTTTACAATGATGAATACTATTTCTTTATATACCTCTTCTACTGTTCCTTTTTTGAAGATATTTGGTTGTTTCTGGTATTCCACTAATATGAAGAAAGCTGCTATGGTCACATGATTTTGCTTTTCTTGGACAAATATATGAGAATGAACAGTTGGATCATATAGTATATGCATATGTACAATTTTAAGAAACTGTTTTCCAAAGTGGTTGCACAATTTTATACTCCCACCTGTGGTATATGAAAGTTACAGTTCCTTTGCATTCTTACCAATGCTATAGGTGTTCAGTCTTCTTAATTGTAGCTATTCTAATAAATACTTGGTAGTATCTCATTGTGGTTTTAACTTGAATTTCATAGATAATAATGCTAAAATTTATTTTAAATGCTTTTATATAATTTTGATAAAATACTTAAATATTTGCCCATTTTAATTGGTTTCTGATTGAATTATGAGTGTTATTTACAGATTCAGGAAAAAATTCTTCAGAAATGTATGATTTGTGATCATTTCTTCTCATCCTCTATTTTGATTTCCACTTCATTAACAGTGTCTTTCCAACATTTTCCTTTTGGTAAAACCAGCTTGTCACTTACATCTTTGTAGATTATATACTGGGTTTCATATATATAATAAAACTGGCCTAATCTAAAGTCACATTATTTTTTCATATGGTTTACTTTTAAAGTTTTATAACTGTAGGTTTCAAATTCATTTTGTCATATTTTGAACTATTTTTAATGTGGTACAATGGATATTCACTTCTTTAGGACCGTTTGTTGGAAAAGAATATCACTGATTACCTGTATTTTTTTTGTACCATCATAGAAAATCAATTATCCGTAAGATATTTGTAGTGTCTCATTTTCATTTATCTATTCATCCTACAATGATTCCATACTGTTTTGGTTATTATTGCTCTGTAATAGCTGTTTAAATCAAGCACTGTTACCCTTTTGATTTTGTTTCTCTTTCAAAGTGCTTTTGTCTGTTCTAAGTCATTTGCATTTTAATATGAATTTTATAATTAAATTTTAGCACACATTCTCATGAGAATTTGATTAGGGGCGCATTAACTCTACAGATCAAGCTGCAGAGTTTATCTTGATATATTGAATCTCCACAGTCATGGCTTAGCTCTCATTTATTTAGTTAACTTGTTCTGTAATGTTTTGTTGCTTTCAGTGTGCAGGACTTTTATATATTAGGTGTATCCTGGGTATTCCATACATCTTTAGACTATTATGATATTGTAAAGTTTCATTTCTGATTTTTGTTGTTAGTGAAGTAGTACCTTGCTTCACAAACTTAACTCATTCCATGATTCTAAAACAGATGGCCACATTCCTATTTGTGAACAGGAATAAATGGCCATAGTCTTGTTCCTTGTTCACAGTTTACAAGCAGAAACAAAGTCTTGCCAGACACTTCTGTTTGGAAACCACATTTTTGCAAGCAAAAGTTCTCCTAACCAAGGTACCCCGGTTTTAAAAATAGAACTGATATTTTGAATATTGTTCATGTAGCATGAAGCCTTGATGATCTCACAAACTGGTTTTCTTAGCTGTTTTGTATATTTCATCCCATTGCCTACATGTATTGCCATTTTTTCACAAATATAGTTTTATTTATTTCTTTCCAATCTGGATGGCTTTATTTTTTTCTCCTTCACCTCCACCTCCTCTTCCTCATTCTTTCCTCATTCCCTTCCCTGTCTTTCTCCTTCCCCATCTACTCCCTCTCATCACTCGCGTCCCTGCTCCCCTGGGAGCTGCTGCTGCTGCTTCCATTGTTGTTATTCATGGTTCTACCTTAATTTCTCAGGTTAGAACTTCTAGAAAAATGTTGAGTAGTAGTGCCAGAATACACACTATTAGTTCTTATGTTGATCTAATGAGCGAAGATATTTAGTCTTTCATGATTAAATATGACTTTAACAGTAGATTTTCATAGAAACACTTCATTGTGTTACATAAGTTAACTTTCTCTTTCTAGGTTTTGGAGAAATTATTATTGGAAACAGGTTTTGAATTTTGTCTATTGCTTATTTTAGAAATATTTTTGTTTTCCAATATGGCAAATTACATTAATAAATTTTCTAATATGAAAACAATCTTCATTCTTATGATAACTCCTACTTGGCAAATTTTGTAGAAATTTTCCATTATGTTTAAAAGAAATTTTCTCTCCCCCACTCCTCCATTCCTCTTCTTTCTTTTCTCTTCTAACTCCTCCTCCTACTTCTATTGTCTTCCATTTTGGTGTTGCAGATTCTAGCTTCAGTGAGTCCCTTCCTTTCCATTTTTCAAGAAAATTTTGTACAAGGTCGAGATTACATATTTATAAACAGTTTGTTAAATTTAGTAGAGTATCTATTTGTGATAAACTCTCTTGATAAAAAGGATTTTAACTACAAATGCTTATATTTCCTTTAGTAACTGTATGGCTATTATATTTGTAGATTTTTTTTAATGAACTTTGACAGTAAATGTTGTTAAATGAACTGGTCAACTTCATCAACATTATTAAATTTACTCACTTAATAGAGTTCAAACTATTATAGATAGCTAAATTAGTTTGAAATATTATAGACAATCAGACAGGGTCAGGCCTTCAGGGAAGTTGGTGCAGAAGATGAGAACATATTACAGCTATGGCTGGAGGTGGATTCCTCGAAGGCCAGGCCTCAAATAAAGATGAAGTGATTACACCTACTTCCCCAGGGATAAACAATAGTATCCTAAATAGGCTAAATATTCTAAATGTCAGTCACATTGGTGGGAGACCAAGACCTTGACTCATTCTTTCCAGGAAAGGTCCTTATTCTTTCCATGCAAACTTGCTATGTGACTTGCTTCCCCACTGGATCAATATTACCTAAGTTACTGTACTTGTAATTTTATTGGTCGAGCATTGTTTTGTCCCACCTAACATCCACTTCATAATTTTGTACGCACCTCATGATTTTGCTCTGTAACCTTTCTTTGAAAGGTGAGCTCGTGGACAACCTCCTTGCAGGTCCTCTTCTGACTCTTTAAGGCAGAAGCTATCTTTCCTTCAATAAATACTTCCTACTGTTAATCTTGGTTGTTCCTTAGAATTAATGTTTTGATTTTAAGGAGCATGTACTTGGCATATTGGACATCTAGCAAGTTGGGAGTTATAATATTTCCCTTATATTATTTGGAAGTCCTATATCATCCCTACAGCAATAATATTTCTTCTTCATGAAGATGCTGTCCATTTTACTGTTTTCTATTTTATTGATTTCTACAATAATGTTTACTTCCTTTCTTTTACTTGGAAAGGGGCAGGCACGTAAGCCACTGAGCCAAACTCCTGGCCCTAGATTTTTGAGGGAGGGTCACACTATGTAGCTCAGGCCGGCCTTGCGCCCTGCACTCCAGTTGTAGCCCAAGCTGGCCTCAAACTCACAATGCTCCTCCTACATCAGTCTCCTGAGTGCTGGGATTAAAGGCATGCATCACTACATCAGGCTTTTTTCTAGTTTCTTAAGGTGGAAAACTCAGTTTTGAAAATTTTTTCTCTTTTAATATATGTGTCTAATACTTTAAAAATCTTTTATGGTCTGGTTTACCAGGATCCTATACTTTTTGACATGTTGTATTTTCACTTTTCAATTAAACATTCTTTATAATATACATTTTGATTTTTTACCTATAAGTAGGTCAATTAGAAGTGTTTTATTTCATTTCTTAATTCTTGAGAATTTTTCAAGAATCATGCAGTAATTTTTTTTACCAATGTAGTTATCTTGTGGTTAGAGAAGGTATTTTATTGAATGGAATCATTTTAAATTTGTTGAGGATTATACTAAGACTCAAAAAATTATTTCTCTTAGTAAATACCATAATGCCTTCTTGTTTTGTACATAGTGTTCTATAAGTATCAGTTGGATCAGATTGATTAATAGTAGTTTTAGGTCAATATTATTACCAACATTCTATTTTTTTATCAGACAGGATATTAAAATCTTTAAATATATTGTTTAGTTTACTTTCTCCTGTAATTTCTACTATTTTTTTCTCCATGTGTTTTGGTGCTTTTATATTCATTAAATTTTAGAATTATAAGTCCTTTTAAAATTCATGATGTCATAATGGAAAGACCTTTTACCTTTGATAATATCCTTTGCTTTGAAATTCAATTTACCTATTATCTATATAATCATTTCATCTTTCCTTTATTAGAATTATCATATCATATATTTTCCATTCTTTTTATCTTCTGTGCCTTTATAATAAATGTGGAGCTTTTGTTACTTTAGATAGCACATAGTTGAGTCATACTGTACATCCAATCAAATCATTCTATGGCTTAAAAATTGTGTTTTCATGTAATGTAATTTTTTGTTTTGTATGACCCTCTTCATTTGCACTTGTCTCCTCTATTCTTTGTTCATTATTTATTATTTGATCTGTTACATTAATTGTTGCTTTGTATATCATCGTATATATTTTTAACTTAACAATAGTCTACTGCCAAGTGATGTACCACTTGGCATATACTGTTAAATTCTTTCAGATCTCTATTTTCCAGTGTCCTTTATTGTTTACTTTTATGTGTTCATTGATGAGTATTCTGTTCAGTACCTGAAAGTGATCGCAGCTGATGTCTGGATTCTTTTCTGCACAGCTTTCTTTTTTCTAGTATCCTCTCCTGCCTGCACCAGCCTCCTTGACCTTCTTGAATTCTCAGTTCTCTCTGAACTCTCAGAGGCCATTTCATTCTACCTGGCTCCTCTTTCCTGTGGCATGATGTTGAGACTCTCAAAGCAGTAAGCTAGGGGAAGTCATAGTGCTCCATTCAGTTGTTTCTTATGTTCCATTCCATGCCATCAGTCAGGTAAAAAGAAACATCTCCTTTTACTGGGGGGAAGTCAGCACTTCTGTTCTAATGGGCCCATCAGCTGACAGAATGGGCTCATTCACATCGCAGAAGAAAAGCAACTTAATCTTCTGATTTAAGTGGCAGTTTCTTCTAAAAACTCCCTCCCAAAAACATCCAGCATAATGCTTAAACAACATTGCGGCAATGCCTAGCTGACACAAAAAACTAACCCTCACACTTCTCTTGTTAAGAAATTCTGATCTTCCTATTTCTAATGAAAATAGATTTTTGGCATTCACATAATTAATCAAACAAGACAGATTTTGAATTCAAAGTTAGATTCAGGATTTATTATATTGTGCTATTTACTAACTCTGTGAGTAAACTGAACCTCAGTTGAGGACCAGCATTCAAATCTACCCAGATAATATGAAACTGCCTTAATAAAAAATAAATTTTATCATTTAATAAATCATGCTTTATTCTAAGAAAATTAATGTTTTTAAAATATAGTTCTTTCTTTCTTTCTTTCTTTCTTTCTTTCTTTCTTTCTTTCTTTTTGTTTTTTTAGGTACCGGGGATTCAATTCATGACCTTGCACTTGCTATGCAAGTGCTTGTGCTGCTGAGCTAAATCTCCGGTCCAAAATACAGTTATTTTATTCCCACTAAACATAAAGTTTTTGAAGATAAAATGTGATTTTATTATATATTCATCAACAAGATAAGTCATTACCATAACTAAGCAACTCTTCAAATAATGAAAATGGTAAGTATTGGTTTCGGCATAAAAATATTTTGCTACTCATAATTCATTAATAGTATTACTAGTTGCTATCAATTCAGCCTGTCCTCTGAATCTTCCTGTTGCTTGGGACTGGGGGTGGTTCCTCAGATACAAAAATAATTTAATGCTTGTATTGTTTGATTGACTTTTCAGGCCTAAGGTCAGTAGCCTAAGCATCTATTAAGAGGCTAACAATGTGCAATATAGCAAATATGGGGGCTTTCCTTCTGTTTTGTTTTTGAGATCCAATACTGTTCTCACTATTTTGTTTTGTTTTATTGTTTTATTTTATACAATGTTCTGTTTTTATTGGTTTTGTTCTGTTCTGTTTTGTTTGATTTTGTTATGTCTGATAGTATGGGCAGCAATTTTGAAGATAATAAGAGGCATTATGATAGCTATTGCTGATTTCCTATTATCCTGTTTTGAAGTCCTGCATTACTTTATTCTGTTTTATTTTGTTGGATTTTACTATCTTTAAAATAAAAAATAAATAAATAAAATAAAAACTAATATTACTAGTTGAAAAAATGCTAAAAGACAATGAGTGTTTAGGAAAATAAATATGGCCAAAAGTTTAAAAATTGAAATATTTCTTTTTCTTCTTTTCTTTTGGTACTGGGAATCAAACTCACAACCTTGCACCTGCCAGACGGGTGCTTAAACCATTGAGCTGAACTCTCAGCTCTATTTTTTTCGAGGCAGGGTCGTACTATGTAGTTCAGGCTGGCCTTGCTCACATTGTAGTCCAAGCCGGCCTCAAACTCACAATGCTCCACCTACCTCAGCCTTAAAAATTGAAATATTCCTGTATTATCTTTGTTTTGCCTTATACCTTTAAAATATTATTATTTGAAATGAAATTAATCTATTTTATTGCAGCTCAGGGACAATTTAGAACATGGTTTAAGAATTATCAAAGAGATGATTCTAAAGATGTAGGTCTGTCTTAATGTCTTAAAGGAAGAGTGTTTGTTGTTGTTCTTTCTTTCTTTCCTTTTTTTTTTTTTTTTTTTTTTTTTTTTTTTTTTTTTTTTTTTTTTTTTTTTTTTTTTTTTTTTTTTTTTTTTTTGTCTTTTTGAGACAGATTTTCACTCTGCAGTTCAGGTTGACTTTAAACTCGGTTTGTAGCCCAGGCTGGTCTCAAACTCACAGCAACCCTGCTACCTCAGCCTCCTGAGTGCTGGGATGACAGATGTGCATCACTGTGCTTGACCCTAAATGGAGCATTTTGCAAGCTAACACTTTGTAGATAATTCAGTGTAATTTGGTTTTGCCTCCTGTGGACACCCTTCCTGAAAATGTAACTCTAATTTTTATACTTCAGAAGTAGGCATAGTGTAGCTCTTGCTTCACATGTTGAATGAGGCCTTCATTAATTCTGTCTTCACAAATACAAACATTCCATTATCTGCTTACCCACTTTCAGAATGGTGTTACTGACACATGATTCAAAGATTTAAGTGAAACTGATGTAGTAATTGTTTTCTACTACCTCAAATTTCACTGATCCGTTAGTCCATTTTAAGTATATTTAGCATTAGAAAGGATTCAAATAGACAGAAGGAAGGCATAGATTAAAATGCATTTGATTTATTTAGTTAATTTGTGTTTTTCTGAATTCACTCAAAGAGGAGACTTGTCAATTCTCAAGTGAAAAACTGACATCATTTTATTAGGTAACATCAGCTTTTCCAGCAACATCCCAGGGTGAAACTTCCAAAAGCAACTTTATTCCAATCAGAGTTCCAATTATATGCAGTCTGATCTCACTGTCTATAATTGTTTGTGTGTGTCGTATCTTTATTGTCCTTAATCCATGGACACCAACCACAGTGGTCTTTCTTTTTTGTTGTTTGTTTAGTGAATCGAACTCAGGACTATGGAATTTCTCAGGTTGTTCTTTCCACTTATTTTTTACAGGTCTTGGAATAATATACATGTGTGTGTGTGTGTGTGTGTGTGTGTGTGTGTGTGTGTTTTGTTGTTGTTGTTGCCACGTTTGATATCGACCTAGTGGATCAAGACATCTTTCGACCTCAGCCTCCTGAGCTCCTGAGCAACTGAGAATACTGGTGCACTCCACCATCCTCAGCTGTAAGTTAATTCAAGGATTCTAGAAAGTGCAAAGATCTTCTTATAATCTCAGTTTTTTCTGTGGAAAGTGTTCGTGGTGATGGAGCTCTGGCCAGGACCCGTGATGCATCATACCCATCATTTGAGCACCACTTATTCCATTTTTTATTTTTCTTTCAGTATTAGGTGCCATCTACTTTTAACTGATTTGTTTCATTTTACTGTTTTATAAAGATGTGTGTCTTTAATTTACAGCAACTTTTTAGCATATTTGGAAAGTAGTGTTGAAATAAATATTAGGTCAGAAATATAACACAAAAATGAGGGTATGATGTAGAAAATAAATATATAATGGAGTAATTATTGTTGAAATCTCTGTACTCAATTTCATCCCACTGATGATCTAACCTCACGTTGTTCAGGTTGGCTGGCCTTTTTCATTTCTAAGTCATTTGTTAAGAAACCCACAAATGGAATCCTAACATCTTCACAGAAATCCAGCCGAGCCAGCATCCTGTCTGAAGTAATGTTCTCACCTCCAGAGGACGGAGTGGGCTTTTTGAAATTAGCAAAGATGGCTTTGATATATTCTCCTGGCTGTCATGAAAGACTACTTCATCTGGCTTGTGTTCTTCCTGCCTGCCTCTGATTGATTTCATGCAATCCTGATGTGCTCTTTGTCACTGCCTTTCATGAAGCCAATTTCCTGTAGGTGGTAGTTCATTGCTTTATCATATTACAATGATATCTTGGGGTATCTTTTTTTTTTCTTCAGCCAAGCTGAGGTATTATTTGCAGAGATAATAAAAATATTTTGCGTTAGATAACATTTTAGACATGTCACCTCATTAAATCTTCCTAGGCCCTTTCTATAGTTTGCACATGTTATCTTCTCCACTTGAAAAATTGGGAAATTGGGACTTCGCAAGTTACACAAGTTATTTTAAATTTCAGAAAATTATCAAACATTTAAATCATATCTTGGAATCAAATTGCAACCTTCTCTCTTCCACTAAATCAATCTAGACAAGTTTTTACAAGAAAGTATTCCTAGATAACAGAAGACTAAATGTATACCCACTGTTTTACTGATTCACTAGTAAGGCAAAATTTCCTAACTTTTACTTATCTCACTGCTTCTAACAGAAGTAGGACTCTATGACACCATTTTTCAGAGTAGCTCTTTTAGGAGTTTAGTTAAGCAAGGATACAGAGAATATACCTATACTTGGCATAGCCATTCACATACATTGTCATATAACTCATGTAATTATCTTATGATTTTAAGAAGAAAAAAATAATGGAGAGCACTATCACCTAGGTCTAATGTACTTGAATAATACATGTTTTATGTGTAATTTTTCTGAAGATATTTCAGTAACATAAAATTTGGTTTGAAATTATCAAACACTTGAAAATATATTTCTAATTGTTACAGGGGCAAGTAAAATATGCTTAAGTAACCCAATCACTAAGGGGATGAGTAGCTGTGCTTTGATACAGTTCTTTTGTAATAGGCATGTATTTTGTTGTTGTTGCTACTGTTTTTGCTGGGTGCTTTTACAAACAGAGGCAGTAGTATTAGAAAAGAAAGTTTTTACTACATTTTTGGTTTTTATTTTTTTTTTGTTAGTACATCTTTGCAGTGCATAATGATTACAGGTACATATTTATAACATCTTAATTCTTTTTTTTTTCATCCTTTTTCCCTTTCTTCCCTCCCTTCTTTGCATTTCTTGGCTCTTTTCCCTTTTATATAAGACCTAGCTATCTTTTCCTGTTATCTGTCTTTTAGTTTGCTTTTTATTTATATTTGCGTTTCTCATATAGAGAAACCATTTGCTAATTAATCTGTGTGTCTGATTTATTTCACTTAACGTTATAGTCTCAAGGTGCATCCATTTTCCTACAAATGAATTAAACTTAGCTTACTTTATGGAAAGGTAGTATGCCATTGTAAATAAATATATGTTTTTATCCATTCATCTGTTGATGCACACATAGGCCATTTTCAAGATTATACTACTTTTAATTGGGCTGCTTTAAACACAAGTATGCATGTATCTTTGTAATATGATTTTTAAAATACTTTTGGAAAGATATTTGAAAGTGGAATAGCTAACTTGAATGGAATTTCTAATTTTATGCTTTCTGTGGAATCTAAATAGTGATTTCTGCATGGTTGTAATAGTTTACACTCCTATATTTTTACTTTTCTGTTTCCATTGAGTATGTTACATTTATTTAATAATATGAATTATTACTTTTTTAGAGCAGAATATATTTATTGAGAGAAAGAAAGCTTCTGTCTGAGAGAGAGATAGAATGGGTCCCTAATGGGTTGCCCAATATGAATCTATTTTTGTGTATGTGTGTGAGATGAAGTCTTGCTATGTTACCCAGACTGGATAAATCTCTTGGGTTCTAATGATCCACCTGCCTCAGCCTCCAAGTAGTTGATGCCACAGATGTGTGCCACTACCACATGCTCTAATTTCCCACATTCCTAAATCTCATGTTAGGATTCTGTAATGAATCACCAAACCAATTCTTGTTCATTTTATATTTCTGCTGGATTTAACTTTTTTATTGTTTCTTATAATTATGAATTTCCTTACATATTACCAGAGATCAATTATACAACTACCCAACTGAGTATCTCTTGATATAATAATGGTTTTTGAATATATTGGATTTTTAATGAAAAAAATTGAGGACACTGATATAGGGGAAATATAACTCGACCTGTCAGGTGTCAGATATGTAGAGTTCATGTCCCCCGAAACTAAAGAATGAATTCAAATGAACAACAGAGGTTAAGAGTAGAAAAAACTATTTGAGAGATAGCTCCTGAGAGACAGGAGGGGACCTGAAGGATGTACCTCCAAACACAGTTGTGATATGCTGTTATCTTCAGCAGTGACTCCCTAGGTGTCCTAACCTGTATGAATACTTATTTCTGCTTAATTTAGCTGTCTATAATAGCATCATTCAGATTCTTATGAATTAAAAGTGTTAACTGTGAAAATGTTACAAAGTTTAACATCGTGTAATTTCTCATATATTATGTTTATTGTTCTATTGTTAGAATATTGAAGGCAAGTTGAAAATGCACTTACGTCTGTCTTTTAAAATGTAACAGTAAATCAAATCTCATTTTAGATTTCAAATGACATTTTTATAAAGAAAAATTCATAAAATTTTGGAAGGATGGCATCATGGATGGCAAATGGAAGAGAAATGGAGGGGAGAGGAGGATGCAGGTTGATAGAAAGCTCATCCAGAACAGACGCCTCTTTCTAGGGAGAATGAAGTAATTTATAAGATGAAGTAGCAGTGGCAATTAACAAAAAAGACCTGAGAGACTGTGACAGCCTGAAACAGGTGTGTATCATTCTTCATGAATGATAAAAGACTGCCCAAGGTTATTTAAAAATTCACTTTAACAATACAGAGAAATTTTTATTTTCCACATTTAGGGCAATCTGAAGGAGACAGAAACAAAGGTAGGAAGGATGCTGAAAAGAGTTGTGAAAGGTCAAATAGAAAAATCTTGGCATTTTTGCAGTGCATTAATAACAGCAGTTATGACCTAGATTTTATAGTGTGATTTTATAATAAGATATAGGTAAAAGATGCATTACCCACTCTGGGTAGTAAAATAGCAAAGTTTATAATAAACTGAAAAAAATCTATACCAAAATAAGATATTTCTCTTTTGTTTCTTTGGAATATTTACTACTGAACAACTCCTAATTAGACTCAGTCACTGATAACCATTTGCACATTCTCCCTATTTTTCCACCAGATATGGACCTAGAGATGAGATAGAAGACAGAGCAGACTGAAGTATTCTAGAAGGATAAATCTTTTCCATTTGCTCCAGTCAAAATATCTATAAATTTAAAAGCATCAGGATTGATTGTCCTTGATCTTCAGGCACTCTCCAACATAAAGGATTTCACATTGAATTTCAAAGCCTCTCAAAGAATGTGGAACCACAGTATTCCCCTTCCCACCATTTCAATGCCTTGTATTTGTGTGTATCTACTATCAAAGGAAAGCACGCCCTCAGACAAGCACAGGGAAAAGGCCTCCAAGTGGCTAGGCAATTCCCTATCTTTCTCTTTCACTGTGCTCTTTCACCTTAGAGCTTGAAGAAAAATGTTACATTTTTAAGAACACAATTTGAGCAAGCAATTTAGTTATTTTCAATTTTTGCCCTAGCAAATGCAGCAACCACAAGTTAAGGTATTAAAATGAAAACAAGCAACTCTAATTTAGTTTTCATGGTTAAATGTTTCTACAGATATTCCAAAATTTGAATAAAGTGTAAACTGTTTACTCTTTCCCTGAGACTTATGGTTAGTATGAATGTCCAATGCTAAATGTTTAAATATGGTTGGCCAGGCTTGCATCTGTTTTTCCTGTTTGAAGATAGAATAAACAAAAAGGTACAAGACGATGAGCATCATATATGAGCAATTTCTTTCAATCAAACCAGTGTGTCAAGGCAATTTAGAGTCAGTAGCAACACCTATTTGTTAGCACTCACTCTGAATATATCTTACCTCCACTAATTGTAGCAAGAGGTCTTCTATTTTTTTGAATATTATTATTCAAACTATTTAAGTTCCCTTAGAATTGAATTATATAAATTTGCAATGAAACAGAAAAGTACCATTCTTGTTTTAATTGTTTTGAATTGTTCTCATCTTTTCTAGTTTTTAAATTTTATGGCTTTATGTTCCTTTCCAGATTAAAAATAGATAATCTAATTCTAAAATACTGAGATTGGGCAACTAGGATCAAATTTAGCTCTTTCTTTGCTGTTTAACAGTACATTTTCCTCAACAAATTCTTGTTGTAGTCTTTACTGCCTATCTTCCTACAATCATCTTTCATTCATCTTTGATATCATGTAGTAGTTTGATTTTATTATAAACATTTAAAATAGGTAGTAATAGTTTACGCAGACAGAGGTAGGCCTTTGAAGGAGTCAATACAGAGGATGAAAACACATTACAACTGTGACCGGAGGTAACCTCTCTAGGAGGTCAGTCCTCAAAATAGGGATAAAATTAACAGTCATACATGCTTCCTCAAAAGACAATAAATTAACATTAACATCAGTCCCTCTTGTAGGTGGTCAAAACCTTGTTCCGTCTGTCTCTTCCTAAAAGACCCAGGTCTTTGCATGTACACTTGCTCTGTGAACTGCCTCTCATTTGGAATAATATTGTCTAAATGACTAAACTTGTAATTCTATTGGCTGACTATAGTTTTGTTCAGTCTTGTGCTCACCTTATTACTTTGTACCCACCTCATGATTTTGCCCTATAAAATTTCCTTTGTAAAGTGGGATCATGGAAACCCATTTTCCAGGTCCCCTCCTATCTCTCAGAAGCCATATCTCTCCCCACTCAATGAGTATTTTTGCTCTTAACCTCCGTTTTGTTACAATTCATTCTTTAGTTTAGGGGAACACGAACTTAGCATGTCTGACATCTAGCAGGTTGGGTGTGGGTACACAGCATATTTGACATAGCAGTTACATTTGTTTCCACTATATCAGTTTAACATAGTGGGATATTACCAGTTTCATTGCAATTTTCTTAAGGAAAAATTATGCAAGTTACACATGGAATTCCTGTATATAAAGACAAATTTCTACTAAGCATTATGAGGATTTTTATATTTGGCACGAGAAAAAAAATGCCACAGAATATGATCATGTTATAGTTATTTAATTTCTTCTGGCGGAAGAACAGCCAAAATAATCTAGATTGCGGCCTTAGCAACTTTACTGCTTCAAACTCTGAAAATTAGTTTGTGACAATTTCTGTTTTGAAAAATGCTATTGTTACAGGCAACTAAGTTAGATAAAAATATAGGCAGTCAGACAGGACTGGGCCCTCAAAGGTGTCAGTGCAGAAGATCAGATACCTTGCAACTTTGGGGGAAACAGACACCTCAGCTGTAGGCCAGACCTCATGACAAAACATAAAACAAATGCACCCACGTACTTCCTAAGGGTGAACCTCACGAATTGATACTCTAAATAGGTCTTCATCACACTGAGCAAGCCAGGAGTCACCATTCCAACTCCAAGACTCACTTTCTCGTTTGTCCCTGATTTAATCAATTTTACCTGCACGGTTAATCTTAGTGGTAGAACATAGTTCTGTCCCACCTCATGCCCACTTATCAGTTCCCATGTTTTTCCCATTTTGGACCTGTCTCACCTCATGGTTTTACTCTATAAAAGTCCCTAGAAAAGACAAAGTCTTTGGCAACCCACTCAGGAACCCTTCTGTTTTTCTCTCAGACAGAAACTTTCTTTCTCTCAATAAATATATTCTGCTCTTAACCTCCATTGTTCTTAAAATTCATTCTTCAACTTTAGAGAGCATGAACTCATACTGGATATCTAGTAGGTTGGGAGTTTCTTTCCCCTATATCACTATGAAGTGTGCATATGTTAATTATACCATCTGTAATTTCAAAGAACCATAGAAAAACAATGTCTCTTTTACAATGTAATAGTATTGATTCCCCTTCCCTGGGGGGTAAATAATACTTTCTTGAAAAAAAACTGTATTTCAATGGTAAAGAGAATGAGATTTCCAAAACTGCAGTGAAAGAGTTTAAAAATTGATCTTTGAATACAGACACAAGATCAATAAATACTTTATACCATAAAACATTTTTTGTCTAAGAAATTCTACATGGTTAACTAGAAGAGGTATTGTCTTTCCTATTTACATCAAGAACAGAATTCATTATTTTTATCTCACTGCTTTCTTTCATCTCAGGTTTCATAAGCTATCATTTGAGTATGTGTATTATAGTCTTTCAGTCTCTGATTTTATCTGCTAAGAATATGAAAAACAGAAAAAAGATTTAACATATTTTTATCCATAAAATTCCCTTTAAGTTTGCAAACTCAGCAAGGGCTTAATTAAAGTCAATAGGGAAATTTTTTTTTTAAATGTGAAAGAAAACTATTAGTTTTGTTCTTTCTTCTGAAATATCCACTCTATTTCTCCACATGCTTCTTTTGTTCATCTATTGAGTACGTTCTACATGAATGGCACAGTGCTAGGTAGTAGTATGCATTACTGAAGAAACAAGATACTAATGCAAAAGTGACATATAAAGAAGGCAAAAATGACTTGTATTCTCCACAGAAGTCCATTACCAAATGATCCAGAATTGCAGTGCTTCTTTTTTGAGGTTGGCACATTTGAATCATAAGAATTTGACTGTGGTTTTAAGAGTTAATCCTTTAGTTTCAAGTTTCCTTTCTCATTTCTCCACATAGTTGATAATCTGCAATAAAGCACTGGTTTTCTTACATCCTTATTTGCCTTCCCCCGCCAAAAAAGACAGATGTTTTTAATACCATTATTGGGTACATTTTTGCTAAATGCAACCAAAGCCAATCCTTTGACATTGGGGAAATGCATAAATGTAATTCTTAACCTACTAGGTGTTAGATACGCTATGCTCTTTCCCCCCAAAACCAGAATGTGTATTTTCAAGGCAAAATGGAGGTTAAGAGTAGAAAAGATTTATTAAGAGAGAGCTAGCTCTTGAGAGACAGAAAGGAACCCGAAAAATGGGTTGCTGCAGACACCATTTTATAGAGGAAGTTTTATAGAGCAAAATCACCAGGTGGTTTTTTAAACCATAAGGTGGGTACAGACTCGCGAGGTGGGTACAAAATGGGACAAAACTATAATTGAAAAATATGATTGCAAATTTAGTCACTTAGGTTATATTAATCCAATGGGGAAGCAAGTCATGGAGCTGCTATATGGAAAGAACAAGGACTTTTTTAGGAAGAGACAACCCAGGGGCTCCCGTCACCCACTAGGGTAACTGATGTAAATGTTAACTTATTTTTGATCTCTTAGGCAGGCATGTAGGTCTGGTTATTTTCCTTTATCTTGAGGCCTGGTCTTCAACAGATGTGACTTGGGCCATAGTTCTAATGTGTTTTCATCTCTGCATTGTCTTGCCCGAGCACCTAGTCCTGTCTGCCTTCCTGTAACATTTTTACCTAGCTTAGCTGTCTGTAATACTATCATTGATTGTTTTTGAACTTCTGGGAAAAGGTCACCATTCTCTGGGGCTTATCTTCCTGCTATGAGCTCATCTTTCAGAGTGTTGCCTCCTTTAGAAGCACAGAATACCATATGGCATGCAGACAGAATGCTGAGGTAGCAACACTTAGTGAGTCAGTATTTCTTAACCTCATCTGATTTTAGGAGTCACTTGAGGAGACTTAAACAGATTCTTAGGTCTCCCTGTACTACCACATTATAATCTCCAGGGGATGCATCCACAAATTGGAAATTTTTAAAGCTCCTTAGCTGAAGTCTTTTGATCAGAAAAGTTTGTAAAACACTGTGTTACAAAAGAACCTGAAGCATACTTTTGGGGAAAGTGCAGTTTATAAATGAAGCTTTTAAAGCGTGTTATGGCTGATATTCCTCATATCTGAAAGACCAGGTAAGGCCTTTGTGAGCCAATAGAATTTTAGAAGCTTAAAAATGAAGTGAAGTCTATATCTCTTTCGGGTTATTCTATATGGAAACAGCAATCATTGTACCTCAAGATTCAAGTATCTCAAGAACTGGAATAAAGAACCACTACGTTTTCTACAAACACTAAAAGGGAATAAGTATATGACTGTGTGGGTTAAACCTCCATGAATTAAAAGAAAGTGCAATTGACTCATATTACTGAAAGAATTTAAATTTCATGTCCTTTGTTGTTATGAGTTGTAAGAAATGTCATGTCTCATAAATATTACAATACTTTAATTTAGTAAGACTCAAAAATATAGTACTCAGTAAACGATTTTGCAAATTACGTGGAGAAAACAAATCTTGTCAAATATCCAAATCCTGCCAGGAAAAATATTTATGGTAATGCTGTAGTTATGATGAGTCCCCTTTTAATAAAACCTATTTAGTCCTTTCCAACTGGAAAAGTAAAACCAAAATCCCAGTCTAGTCTCTAGATAGACATTTCAATGGGTTTGTTCATCTGGATATAGTATACTTATAAATTTGTAGTTTGGAATAAATGCTCTTGAAATAAAAAGTATTAATAATTTGTTCCTTTAAAAAAGTTAATACTTGTCTAGGCATAATTCTGTCAGTTTAAAGTTATATTTTATCCTAATTGGTTAAATGAAATTGCGTCAGATGAAGTTACTCTTTTTCAGATATATTTTGAAAACACTCATCACTTTCTGTGTGTACTTTACATTTCCTACTGTAAAATGTTTTAATAAAGTTTAATAACTTTGTTCCCACCTCTTCTGCATAGTCTATACTACTTTTTCTCTCTCCTTTTTATTTTTATCTGAGAGTATATTAAATCTGTCAGAGTCTTCATTTCAATTCAAGAACTATTTATTGAGATTGTGCAGAATACCTGACACTACATTAAGGCCCTGATATACCCTGACAAGGAAAACAAATCTTCTAAATATTTTTCTTGATGACACTTTAAATAGTCAAAAATATTTATTCTATATTTGGAAATGTTGGTTTTATTTGCCTATAAAATTTTGCAGACTAGTATCTTAGTATTAAAATCATCAACATACTAAATACAAATCTATCACTTAAAATTTGTCTAGCATGGGGTTGCAGAATTTCCTTTAATAGTAATTCCCAATTTTAGAAAATCTTAACTAAGACAAAATCATTCCTAATCCTGAGTCTTGATTGTTGTCCCTAAATATTCTGATCATTGGTTAGAGATACTCATTTCAGGAGGCGTGGAACAATTATTTTGCATTCGTAACAGTTATGTTCCTCAGATATTTCCCCCATATAATTTACTGTGTTATAGCTATTGCATTTTAACCTAGATATAATTTATTGTAACTATTAATATGTTTTAATTCTGCCTTGGCTACTTTTGCATTCTTGGGACAGAATACTCAATACTCATAAGTAAGAGCAGAAAGATTTGTTTTAGCTCACAGTGTGTTCAAGTTTTAGTCCATAGTCAGGTGGTTCCAGGGCAGGGCAGCATGGTACAGGAGAAACAGCTTGTGTTGTGGCATGCAGGAACCAGCAATCTTACTTCTGTTTTCCCTTTTTATTCCATTCAGGCTACAAGCCTATCAGTTGGTGCCACTCACAACCAAAGTGGAGTTTCTGTCTTCAGTAAATCCATTCAGTCCCAGTAATTGGCCTAATTTACTATCATTCACCCATGACCTAGTATCAAACACCCATAATTCAGTCACTCCCTAAAGCCCCACTTTTGAGCGCATGAGGTTTTGGGGAGATATCTAGATATAAGCTATAACAACTTCATTCTGTTACTTTATTTTGGTTTTACTGAGGATACTTTTTCCTTTTTTATCATTTTTTCTAATATGCATTGGAAGAATCAGATTCTTATTACTTTTCCTCTTTACCTGTTTGAAATTTTTAACATTTCATTCTTTTAATGGTTACAGCTATATAATATTTCAGCAGCATTAGAATCTTAGAAGTGTTAATTTTCAAATCCATGATCCACTCTCCATTTCCATGAATATTTTTCTTCACTTTAATTTAAAATCCAGATTGTCATTATTTCACTTTTTACTTTTAATAGGGGAAAATATGATTATATCTTCCTTTGTTTAATCTTGCTTCTTTCTAGTTTTACTGTTTCTTCATCTGTTCTAAATGTTTTATGCCTAAAAAATATCAATTCTTCTATTTTTGAAATGAGTATTTTTGAGTTTATTCTTGAATAATAGATTATCTAGGCTTACAGTTTCAGCGTTATCATCAATATTTCAAAATATTAAAGATATTTTCACCGTCTTTTGGGATCTGTTACTAATGCAGAAAATACAAAATTATGCTAATTGCCATGACTAGTGCAACCATTCTGAATTTCTCCCATAGCTGCTTCTGAGATTTCTGTTTGTCTTTGGTGTTCTTTAACTTCACGAATGTTTGAGTGTGGAAATATTTACCTCCTATCTAGACACAATTTCCTCCTTTAATCATTGATTTTATTTTTCACACTCCTCTCCTCTAGAAAATTCTCATCATTTTATTTTTTATCAAATATTTCGTTTCCTTCTATTTTCCTCATATAAATTTTCTTATGATATGTTACACTTTTCTTCCATACTCATCTCCCATTTACTTCAACTCAGTCTTCATATCGTCTATGAAATTTATTTATGGTGCTTCATTCTGAGTGATGACCTTATCTATTTTCCAGCTTACTAATTTGTTCTTATTTTAGTATTCATCTATTATCCCCCTTTCCCTTGGCTACAGTTTACTTATTACCTTAAAATAGCATATGACTCTAATATTTCTCATATTTGAAAACACTTTTGTTACAAAATTTCATACTATGTCTCTGACAAGTATTTCACGTAATTGACCAAGTTTGACATATTTAAGAGGAACAGACATTGAGCTAGAGATCACTGAAAGCACTGTTTGTATGCATTTGTAACATTTTGAAATAATAATGGAAGCACAGAGATATCATTTCCTCCTAGCCATTAACCCTCACCCAATGCCCTATTCTTAGGTTATTGCTGTACTTGAAAGGCACATATTTAAAAGCAGCATAGATGTACTAGTGTACGTACTTTTGTATTTAGGTGGCATTATAATTGGTGTGCGTAGGAGTTTTCTGAAAATTTATAATTAACTCATTACTCATATATTTGTTGGTTGATTATTAGATTAATCCCTCATTTTTCATTTGTGTTATCATAATTATACTTGTAAGTACAGTTGGAGTAAGACACTGAAAGTTTGTCATGAAACTAAAACAACTTATTAGGACATTTAATTCTGGTGAAGAAAGCAGCAATGTACACTTAAGCTAATCATGTGTACAGATGTTAATGAAAAAAAGACGTATTTCTTGTAGAGCAATTTATACCACATGTTCCAGTAAGAATACCATATCTTGGACTTGCTTTAGATATTTTCACATCTGCTGGATGTCTGACTGAGTTTAAAGCTCTAACTCTGACCCTTACTATGGTAGCTCAAGCAAAATGAAGTCAAAGAGTTACCACACTAGTGTTCCTTTTAATTTGTTCCATAAGGTAAGAGCCAAGTGATTCTTATGCACAAAATTTACTATTTCTTCCCACCAAATTAGCTTCTTACAGCTTGCTGGCCTACATTTCCCTCATCTTCTGCTGGTTAATATTTTGCTCTTCCAGGACATTCGGATTTAGTGTTTTCTGTGAATATGTTTATATAGTTATATTCAGAATTTAGTCCTATTTTCTTTAATAATAGTAATGCCTTTTAGTTGAACATTTGCTAACAGAAAATAACTAATAAATGTTTCTTGTTGCATAGCACTCATTCCATAAATATATGAATGTTGGTATTCAAGCTGAACATGAATGGTATTGAAATCAAAGATATTCTGGAAACAAACCATGTATTTAGGGTCTAGCTTGTTCAGATATTTATGCCCTATCTGTTTTTAAGATTTCACAGTCATAAAGTAGCCAAGAATATCAACAATTTGGGAGAAGCAAAAGCAATTATAAGCCAAGATACATATATATTGTCTAGTAGACAATTCATTTAGCATAAGAAGCATGGAGGAGTGAAAGGAAGGTGGGCAGTGAAGTGATACAGGCACAGAAAATCGAGACAGAGACTGTATTATATTAGTCGGTGGAAAAACCTATGGGGTTTTGAAATTATCTCTGTTACAGAGATCTACTGGCAGTTAGCATTTTTAAATTTTGTTTCTGTGCATTTATTTTATAAATAAGTGAGAAAGAGGGCTTTGTATTTGGAAGACTAAATTGCTCCCTCTGCATTGTAATCTAAAATTTCCAAGAATCAATAAAGTCATGTTGTAAATAGTGCTTATATCCACAGAAAACAGACTAAACTTAATTCATCAAAGAGCATCATACTTAAAATCACTTGACCTCAGTTGAAATCCTAATTTTGCTCCTTAATATCTATGGGATCAGGGAAAAATCATTTAACCTTTCCAACTATTTTCTTAGAAAAAAATGGAGATAAGAGATAATATATGGCTTTGTATGTCAAAAAATGATATTGCATGAATTGTAAAAGTCAATTTCTAGTTATAAATTTTATTAAGTAGAAAGACAATATATGGAGTTAAATTTGTAACATTCAATGAGGAAAGAAATGCAAGGATTATTGCACACTACATAGTCAAAATTGAGAAGCTTTGGACTTTCTTTTCCCTCGAGATCACTGAACATATGGAAAGTCTCCATCTGTGATGGTTTAACATGGCTAAGCAGAAGAAAAACTGAATGCTTTTAGAATGTCCAGCTTTAGGGGTCTTTCAGTAGCAGAAAGTTATGTATTTTTTTCTTTTGAAGACAGTTATTATTAAATGCTGTGAATTAAAAATTTCTTAGTAAGATTATTTTGGTAAAAATCATTTCCGGAATTGAATTTTTTGTTTTAATGGTCATCAACAACAAAGTTTTACATAAATACAAACACAAGAATGAGTCTTAAAACACTAAACTCTATAGATTACTAAAAGAAACATATGGTGAATGAGATGTACCTTTGATTCCAAGAAGTTAGAGTGACCAGACTCAATCTCTCTTTCAGAGGTATGCATTGGTCAAAGGTTTTTCCTGACCACAGTTTTGGATATATAGTAGATCTTCAGAGCAATTTAGAAAACACAGTGATAGAAACCTATCTGACAAGTTTTTGACACCTGTGGAATCCACATCTTTCCAAGTGGCGAGTCACGACTGTATCATATAAGTTTTGCTATGCCACAGAGTAATACCAACTTCAGCATTCGGTTGTAGGAGAAAATGAATATTTCTCAATCATTCAATCTTTAATTGTTATTATTTAACAGAACAAATGCCAAATATGTCCAAATATGTGGCCATATTCTAACTGCCCTGAGTTTGCTTGTGCATCATTTCTTTCATTTGCTACTGCTCTTGCTGTCTGTCTTTGGCAGTTTCTAAACTACTGTGGAATCCTGAGCACTTTTGAGACTTGTACCTCAACTCAGCACAAGAAAGAGACTCTGTCCAACTGCCTTACACCCTTTTGCTACAGTTAAGTCTTCCCAGGATTCTTTCTGCTCAGCAAAGCACATGAAAATTTCCAGAGGAACTACAATCGCATGGTTTTGCATAACATCTTATCCTTACAAGGTAACAAATCTTTGCTGGGAAGCCTTCAAATTTTTAATTTCTTTAGCATATATTTTTCCCTGAGGAAAGGTAAAAGATCCAATTGCTTTTTAGTTCCTAATATGAAGTGAGACACATTTTCAAAACTTAATCCCCTCTGCATGAATCAAACCTATTGCTTCTTTTCTGCTCCAAGTAATTCTCTCTTCGTGTGTCTACTTACCCTATAAATGCATGAATTGCAAATTCTTCATTTGTAAAATTCAGAGATACCTGGCAATCACTGACAAGTCATATCTAATCTACAAGTTTCTTTGTTTCTTCTCAGGAAACATTTCATAAGAATCTTAAGGAAGAATCATAACTTACTGAGTTATTATTTTCTGCACTGGATCATCAACCACACCAAAATAATACCAATAAAAATTATTCATTTGCCTTATTCAGTTTGTTAATTTGATAGGTATTAATTCAACACATAACAAATCCTGGGCACTAATGTAGAATATGAAATGAAAAATGAACCTTGTTATCTTTTCATAACATAAAGTTATAAAAATGAATGTTATTATAAATAAAATTCAAAATCGCTGAGATGATAACTCAAACCAAATGTTTCCTCCCACCTCTACACTGGAGTACATCTATCTAGCAGGACGTTTGCTATGACTACTATTTCCAGGTCTCTATTGACACTGCCAGCATTTAGAAATCCTTCATCTGACATTTGCAATTACAATCTGTAGTAGGTTTGGAGTTTCACCAAATCTTTTACCAAAATTGCCAACAAATGATTAATGAACTAATTTCTTTCAATAGTTATTTCCTGCCCTCAGCCTGACAAACCAGTATGGTAACAAGCATTAAAATAAGGGAATAGACAAAAAGAAACTTAGTGTGTAGGAAATCAGCTATTGAATAAGTAACCGCCACATGTCGTTAGAGCTGCATTTAAGAATGCAATGTTGTCAATTTCCCAGTTTTGTAGTTCTACTTACTGAAGGGGTAGCTTATGCTATTGAAGATGACAGACTTCTTTTTCTCTTTTCTTAAACGCATACAGACACAGACACGGACACACACACACACACACACACACACACTGTGGGAACACACGAGTACAACTGACCGCAGAATGTAAGGGTCATTCAGTTTCAGCTTTCACTTTCTGAATTTTGAAAGTAACAAATTTCCCCTATGTATAATTATTCTTTTTTTTGTATTTTCTCATTAGTCAAGAATATTTTGACCTTGTCCTGAGAATGACTGCAACAACAAACAATTTTATTTGCCCAGAATCACAGTAGTATAAATAACAGTGTATGGCTTTTTTCTTTTGATTGTGATAAATATTTATCTATTAAGTCATTATAGAATATTTTAAGATTCTGGTAAGTAGATTTTGTGGAACAATCACCAGCAGTATTCTGTCTCTATACTCATCTCTCTGTTTTAAGAAACTATAGGGATTCTATATGTTTACTTTTGATACAATGTTACAAATTATTCTATGAACAAAAGAACCACTATATTGCTGAATTTTGTTATATTTATTTAAATGAGACAATTGTTGACTTTTTCATGAAATCATAGCATCAAGATCCTACTAATAATGTGTACCTAGGCTTATGCTCATTAGAACACATTTACACATAGGCACACATGACAAAATTAGCCACCAAAGTTTTACTTGAACACAGTCAAGTTAATCCAGATCTTTGAAAGCAAAGAAGCTCATGGTGAACTTCATTATAAAAGTCACATTATTCTGACATAAAAAAGAACTTGACATTTGGCCTAATTATACTTTTCAAGTCTTTAATAATCCGCTTATCATTACGGATATTTAAATAAAGAAAACTCTTCTGATACCTTTTGCCCTTTTTCTGTTTCATAGTCTTAGAATTAAAAAGGAAATGAATTTTTTTCAGCCAGAAGTTTTATTAGATAAATGAATAATATATAAAAACATGCTAAAACTTTCCTTCGTATATTTCAGGTCCCTGTAATAGCTTCTAAACAAAATAGTCACAAAAAGCATTGTTATAACTCTGTACAACTTTGAATTTTGACTTATTCAATTCAATTGATCTACAAAATTTTTAGAGTTTCCTTTATCCTTTTGTGGTATATGGCTTAATAAATTGACACAAATCAGATGATTCATCTCATTGGATTTGGTTAAGTGCTCAAAGAAATAACACATTCAGACCATTAGCTTGATCTATAAAAAAGTACATAGAATCACTTACTTAGGTATGAAAATTGGCAGCTAATATCAATATTTTGATATTAGCTAGATTAATATTTTGTAACTGCATAATTCTATAGTAATTATAAAGTTTTATTATGTGTTTTCAAATTATTAAAGTGTGTTTTGCTTTAATCTATCTTTTTCAGATTTCATATTTTAATTTTTGACATGATTTTATGTCAGATACAGTTCTATAATGTTTTAAATTTAATGTTTTATTGAAATTAATAATTTAGATACTACCAGATTAATTAGTAGAATGTGTTGCTAATTGAATCACAACACACCTTTTTTTAACCACAGGGAAATAGTTAAGGTGAGTAGAAAGTTTTTAAACACTGATATGCTCAACTAAGGAATAAACAGTGACTTCAGAAATGTAAACTACATATAATTACTTTGCCTACAGTATCTATAATTAAGCATTCATTAGTTTTAATAAGTAGACACAGTACATTAGGTCTGGCATATGTTTTGCTTTGTTTTTCTTTAAGGTAAAAACTTACTTCTTGACCCGGGAACTCATTTATTATCACAGTTCAATTATTTAGCTCCTTATTGCATGTCCCAGCATTAGTAGTTAATTATTGGCTATATTTTGAAGGTTTGTAATTTAACCTCTCTTAATAAAATTGTGCATTAAATGCAACATATTCAAAACTCTACTTTCCATTCTCTCTTACATGTGAAGCCATCCCTTCTACTCACATGGTTTGCTTTACGTGCTCTTGAGACCCTGTTCCTTAACATTTGACAGCTTAATATTAACAGTCTGCTCTCATCCAGAGCATCTAAAAAGTTAGACTTAAGAAATTTATTGTTTTTCAATTTTTTTTTTTTTTTGGTACCGGAGATCAAACTCAAGACCTCGTGCTTGCCAGACAGGCCCTTATACCATTAAATTAAATTCCCAGGCCAATAAATTGTTTCAAGTTCATTTATCCAAGCATTTCCTTGCTATTTTTCACTGCTTCTTTTGGTTTTACTTTTCTTTGGCTAAATTAGGTTTCCTTAATTAGTAGGGCCAAAATTGACTTCTCTTTGCTGTATCAATGGTGTATTCTTCTATCATAACAGCCCTGAATTTATATTTCATCCTATCTCTTACCCCAAATTTACCATAGTCTTTGCACTTACTTGGCTAATGAAAATATATTATGCATAATATGAATGTGTAAATTAGGGAGCAAATAATGGAATGTAACTTTTTTCTATACTAATGCATTCTCTCACATCACAGATAGGAACATATTACATATAAAAGTATATAAAAGCAGATATGATACAGTTCCCAATAGTGCCTTCCTTTGTTTTCTCTTACATGCTCCCATATCACAATTTTATTATCAAAGTCTTCCCACTCTTCAAGGTTGAGAACAAATGTTACCTTCTTGCAGGTGGCTTTTCTGATTGCTGCAGGCAAATTCATACTTAAATCCTACTGTTTTTCATACAACAGTCTTTTTTACAGTTATGAAATCTGAATGTTATGTTTTTGCTACTTCTATGTGCATTCATCTTAACTATAATTTCTGGATTCTACTGCGGCACAGCAACTTCACTACCATAAAAGTGAAAACCTTCCTGAAAAACCATTCATTCTTTAAACATATTTCTCAATGTTTAGATATATGCCTTAGGCTTTTTGAATATAGTTTATTCCCACCTGCAGATAATATTTTGGTTGATGTTCTTCCCTTTCTGGTTCTGCATGTACTTTTGTCCACTTGAAGAAGCCTCATTCTCTATGACCATTTTGAAAATGAATGTTGGGCTTATATGGCAGCTTCTCAAGGCTCTCAGAATTCCTGACCCTTTAGGAGCTAGTTAGTGAAGGAACTGGAACAAAAAAGGAAACAGTAGTCTCTCCTAAATCTAGGTCTCATTTATACCTGGGCTCTAACTATACAGCTCTGCTTAAATTCAAAGCCTCTTGTAAAAATAACACATTGTCTTCTAGCTTTAACCCTGTTCACCAATAGAACACTAGCCCCAAACACCCTAGTTCAGCTCTGCTTGCCCTACACTTAAATATTTTCCAAGACAAGCAACCCAGAGTTTGTAACCTGCATTGTCTTTATAAATGTCTCTGGGTGATTGTGATTTCTTACCTACTTGATTATATTTTAATTCAAAATAAAAAGGGAAACTGTGGCTATGTTTATGCTGTGTGTGCCTTTCATATTGATTATGACTTACAAAGTAA
The DNA here is from genome assembly GCA_004363535.1 of Dasyprocta punctata. Taxonomy (NCBI): domain Eukaryota; kingdom Metazoa; phylum Chordata; class Mammalia; order Rodentia; family Dasyproctidae; genus Dasyprocta; species Dasyprocta punctata. The sequence continues at coordinate 50,470 of RJWM01012020.1, forward strand.
ATGCTGCTTAATATGAACTTAATAAATGCATCATTGCTTCACAAAGTAAGAAACACATCAACTCCTGATACTCTTTCAATAATTAGCTATTTCTCAATAAGGTCACATTCTGAGGCACTAGAGGTCAGTGCTTCAACATGTCTTCTTGAAAAGATCCAAATCAGTTCATAACAATTATAAAGAAACAGGTACTGACTGTCTCATACAATTCATAAAGCTCTAAAATTGCCACCAATGTTGGAGTATGAAGTATATTAAAAACTTTCATCAGCTGATATAAAGACTGTAATACTATCCAGAAGGCAGTGAAATGGAGTTAAGATTCTTTGGGGTTAACAAGTCCTGTATGTACACAAGCATTTTGAGGCTAGGATAATCATTCTATACTCCACCTATCATTTGTTTTTTTTAAAGAATAATACACACATAGTAAATGATTATTTAAATAATAATTTATTCAAATTCATTTTTATTCTCTTTTTCATTTCTTTCTTGGTTCTAGGAAGGATAAATCATGCTGAAACTGTGACGTTTTCTGCCAGATAAATGACTTTATGAAAAGTCTGTAAGACACTAGACAAGATGTTGCTATAGGGAGACAGGCTAAAATAATAAGATCCTCCTGCTAAGAATAAATGAATAATGTCTATTCTCTGTTCATTACTTTTGTTCCCTGTGACAAAGATAAAGTTAATTATTCAACGATAGCAAAGAAGTCTGTTTATTGAATGTGACATGCTAGATGCAATTCTGGATTGCAGTATATTGTAATATTAAAGATCAAGGAACTTTTAATCTGTGTAACTACGATTTTTAATTGAGCCCATTTATTACACACGTGAGTTGTATTGAAAATACTCCCAAATCAAAAGTGCAGTAAACATGATAGCAATTAAAATGGGAATCTAATAATCTGAGCCCTTTCTACTTAGATTCTCTTTAAACAAGATATGTGTTAAATCAAACAATTATGAATTATTTTCGTTAAAATTTAAAAATTGATTTAATGTCAGTTATGATTTTTTTCGCATATTTGTTCACTTCCTCTTGGACACTAACTGGTTTCATGTGCTCAGGCTTCAGTAAAGAGAGCTTATTGATACCCCGAGTCTGTATGATGCCATGACATCTGAATGAAGGATTTGATATTTGCTATCCAGATGCTTCTCCTTCTTGACTCCATCTGGATGTTTGGCTGTATACTTGCAAACCATCTGGGTTTGTTACTACACTTTGCACTTTTCTTCCAGATGTTTTGGCATTGTATGGACAAAGCATATGGCATTGTCTATAATATGTAATTACATAAAAATAAATAACACTGTGTAAGCAAATGAAAGAGCCACATTTTTCCTTCTACGCATCTCAAGAAATATTTCTGTAATGAATTAGTTGTGTCAGGATAGATTTTCTTTGCTATGTTTGAAAAGTTTAAATTTCATATCATTACAACAAAGGAAATTTTAGGAATATTCTAAATTTCAAAGGAAATTTCCAATACTGTAATACATTCTACTAAAAAGCCTGCTATTTAATTTTTTTAACTTTAGTTATAATTAATGCGCTAACTGCAGTTTTGGTATAGCTATAGAAAACTGAATTTAAAAGCAATAAAAATTTTAATATCTTCTACATTAAACACATTATAATAAGAAAACTTACACAAAATCATGTTCTTAACAAAATCTGCTTTTAAATTATTCATGTCTAACACTATATTTGCTCATATTTCTAGTTTAAATACTTATTTCCATGAACTTAGTTCCAATGAACCTGCACACCTGATGTCACTGATCTGGGAAAACAACAAAAACAACAGCAAAAAAAGTACTACTTCAAATCACTAAGAGAATTAATAGCTCCAATATGATTTGTGTTAAAATCTCAATATTAGTTAATATATAGACATTATGTGTTGTATAAAAAACAAACACTCCCAAAGAAAACAGAAGGCAAAAGGCAGTTTTGGGCCCAAGTTTCTCAAGTACATGATGTGAGATTCTCACCCAAGTATGTGATGTGAAGGTCTTACTCAGTTCATGTAAACTGTAAAAGACTTAATTCTAGGCCCATTGTTTAAGTACAGATACAGAAAGAAACTGCAAAGGAGATATTGGTCAAGGTGGGCATTGACTTGAAACTCCATTAGACATAGTATTTCTGAAACAAGATGCTTAGCATGGAGAAGAGAAGACTTTCCAGTTAAAGGGATAAGAATGAAAAAATAAGAAACACATTGTCATATACTTACAGTTTATACTAATGAAGAGGAATAAGCATTTATGCTTCCAAAGGCATAATAGGAATTATAATTTTAAAAAATTTTGCTTCAGCACAGTAGGAAAACTGCATGCCTTGTGGAAGAGAGATATCTGATACCACAATATACATGCAGGAAGCCTCAGTGTAAGAACTCATTTATTTTATTTTTTTTAAGAACTCATTTAGATGAGGATAAGTTTCTCCTCAAAAAATGTTTCATAGTTCCAGTGTCTAGAGCACTGCCTAGCACAAAGCAAACAGACACTGTATATGAATGACTGATACTTGAGATTGTAATTCAGGTATCACTGTCTGTAGTGAGAAAAAGGAGTATTATCACATTCATCCAGCTCCAGATTACAAAAGCTCCAACACTCCCATTGTCATGTTGCCCCATAGACTCACTAGATTTTCAAAATAAAGTATCCTTATTTGTTCAAGTTTCATTGACCTTAATGACCTTTGATGAAAACACATCATCAAGTAAAAAGTTTTTCCTGGTCTTAATCATAGAAATTAACTTTTTCCTAGGAATATATTTTCAGAATGCCACTCCTTTGGAAATATTACTTATGATTCCTTCTACTTTATATAATCCATTTCCTCACAATAAGCATTAGGTCTCTTACTGAGAGTACATAGGATAAGAGATTCACAATTATCTCTGTGGTATCATTCTGTGTACTTATCATTTTTTTATACTAGGATATTTAGCACTAGCAACTCACCCTTGGAAAACACACCATTGAAATAAGTACCTGCCTACAAGTTACTCCATGAGATAGTCCTTAGAGCACCATGAGTCCTTCCCACATGCATCATCAAAACATTACAGAAAAGTAAACACTAACTTTAAGTAGACATCGCACTGAGAAAGTGAAAATTTTAATTCTAATTAACTATCTTTCTAACTGCAACAGAGGATTACTAAATATATTGTGATGAAAAGAAATACATTGGACAGTACTATAGATAAGAAAAAGATCTATGCAGGTGGGCAAATTGCCCTCTGCAGAGAAGTAACATAGTCAACTCATGGTGGTTGGAGTAAGATTTTCTGTTGCATATCTTGTGCTTAAAACAGCGAGGCAGATAGCAAAGTATCTCACTTTCTTTGAGTATTTATTAAATTTGAAAATCAATCCTATTATTTAACTGATATTTATAAAGTCTTCCCTTCATGCCAGGTAGAGTGCAAGCATGCACAGGAAACACAACAGTGAGTCAGACAGACTTGGTCTTCGTTTGTAGCAGGCTTGACTAACTCAGAGAGTAGGTGTAGCAACTGCACTGAATCAGCCCGTAGCCCACCCAGCAGAGTACACCCTGCTTAGGCCTCAAGGCTCAATGCACAAGGAGAAATAACTGCTATCGATTGTCATGAAGCATTTTATTTAGGTTAAAAAACATCCCAAGATAAATGTAGATAGTAGAAGGAAAATAGGCTTAAGTTCACTTGAAAATATCCCTATGGTGGAAGATCTCATACAAATTAAGCTTGAGTTTATAAAGAGACTGAATGCCATTGTTCAATATTTTCCCAATCACATTCAGTTTATTTTAAATTGTCAAAATAGTAGTTTTCATTTCTCATCAATATTCACAAATAAATTATTTTTATCAATGAATATGGAACTCAATTTTAACTGAAACCTGTTGTGCTTTTTGGTATATGAATTAGAAAGATGCTATCAAACCTGACCTTTTTGTAAAGAAAGCACAGGGCCCTTGAAGGAGATATGAGTGGAGGTGTCAGCAGGGCCAATGGAATAAATTAAATTTGCCTCATCTGAGGTGATCTAAATTATTTCTTTGGTTAGTACTAATTTCTTCTCTATGCTACATGTTCCAGTTTGGCAGTGAATTTAATATTCTAAAGTTAGGTGAGGCTTTAAATTGTGCAGTTATCACAGGATCTTATTGCAGAACTAGAAACTGGGAACGTTTGTAACAGTATTTTCAGGAAGCAGCAGTCTTCTCTGATGCAGGAATTACAATAGAAAGTTCAACTCTAAAGTAGTGACACAGGGTGTCCTTAACTGTAGTTGCCACAATAACACTGGGACATACACTGTAAGAAATAAAAAGCACTAGGTTCTTGCAACACTCTGAAGAATATAACCTGATCACAGTATCGATGTCATGAAAAAAGTAAGAGGAAAGACTCTAGAACACCATTGTAGGGATCTTCTTGACTTTAGAAGGTATGTTTGTAAGGGATATAATAAATAAAATTATTGGCTTCAAAGTAAAGTCTAACTTTGGCCAGAAATTGGCTTAGTTATTTTTGGTCTCCTTCACTTGACAAATTATTTGGATAGTATTTAAGACTCCCAAATGGTTTCTGAGTCTGTGCATGACTTCCTCAATCCTCTTCAGTTATTCATTTAACAAATATTTATGTATGTACTCATACAATGTCATGCTCAGATGATTTAAGCAAAGAAACCTGTGCACGGTGATTGCTCGTAACTTACTTATTGATTTAATACTTACTGGATTTCTGCTTTTCTTCTGTAACTTGGAGATATGCACAGCCATCTTATAGTAATACTTTTTAAGTTCTTTATTCCCATTGTTCAAGCATTATGCAAATGTTTGTGGAGTCACCTTATGCCATTTTAGCAATTCTCTGAGATGGCTTTAATTTTCATAATCTTATTTCATGTTACACTACATATGCTCTTCTCATAAAAAGATTAGAAATATATGCAATCAAAAAGTATTAGAGAATGAATAAAAAAGTTTCTTTTTCCCAGTGTTACAACTAAAGCAGCTTATTTTATATATGTAAGTCCAAATTGATTTTCTTACCTGTAAAATAGGAGTGATTGCAGCTCTCATGGCTACCTACCCCAAAATTAGGGATATTGTGCTATATGCTATGGAACTCAGGATGCTACAAAATATTATAAAAACTTGTAGGATTTTTGTTGTCCATTTGAAATGCCATAAAAACAATCAAATGCTTGTCAAAAGTGATAGAAATGGCCAATCTCTTTTAACTTCTATGCTTTAACTTCTGGTATTTCCTACTTTGTACTTAGTACATTGCTGTCCTGTGTCTTTTGTGTAAGAGTTCCATACTCAGCCTTCTGGTCTCAGTTGATATGACCCATTCCCAGGTATAGTGTTTTGGAAATATGTGTATCTAAGGCAGAAAGTACATTTGCCAGTGCTCCATTGTCCAGTCCAATGGACCCAGATTGGTCATTGCATATAAATTATGAACTCACTAACATTCTCTTTCTTGATTTCCCCCTAAAGTCAAACATTGTATCTCCTTCACTCTTACTCTTCTGATGCTTTGCAGTTGGTTACCTAATCATGTGTCATGGTAGGGCTTTTTTTTCCTCCTACTGTTGTCATCATAGTATTTCTAGAACTTTTCTCTACTTGATTATACAAAAGTTTAACTGTATGATAAAAAATTGAGAGGAGCTTTTGAGAAAAAGAAATAATGGGATGTTTGTCATCTTTAAAGAGATTACCAATGTAAGAAACTGTCACTACTACCACAGTAATCAACAACAAATGCATTTAGTAAGAACTGAATAGAAAATTTGAGGAAAATGCTTCAGTGAAATATATTTCAAATTTGATACAGAGAAATTTATAAGAGAAAAAAATCAGGTCACCTTCATCTGTGTATCATCTCCTTAAAGCTTGTATAAATGCTGACAAGGAAATAATAGTCATGTCTATTATTTACATAAAATTAAAATATCCTATTTTATAGGCTATATATATATTCTCCTTCCTTTGGTTTTTTTTTTTTTTTGGGGGGGGTTTTGGAACTGGGAATCAAACTCAGGATCTTGTGCTTGCTAGGCAGGCACTTATGGTGCTGAGCTGTATCTCCAGCCCCTTACTCTTTTTAGAGTTACTATAGTGTATGTATACATATATATGCTATATATATATATATATTCTATATAGTATATATAGTATATATATTTTGCAATATATATAGTATATATATTTTACAATATACATACAGTATATATATTTTACAATATACATACAGTATATATATTTAACAATATATGGTATATATATTTTACAATATATAGTATATATATTTTACAATATATATACACTATATATAAAATACTATATGTGTGTATACATTCTAGATAATGTATTATTCTATATAGAGTTACTTTATTTCCAGTTTTTAGAATCAGAGATAAGGGTCTAGGGTTTAGCTCAGTGGCACAAGTGCCTGCTTGGCAAGTGCAAGGTTGTGAGTTTGAACCCTGGTATTAAAAAAAATAGAATTAGAAACAACTTTAGGATGTAGATCATTGTCACTAACCTTTATAATACACAGGTTTATTAATTTTATCATTGTTTATTTATTTATTTGTTTTTATTTTAAAGATAGTAAAATCCAACAAAACGTAACAGAATGAAGTCAATCAAAACAAAGCAGTAGAACTGGTACAGAGCTTCAAAGAAGGATACTATGAAAGCAATAGCTACTATAGTATATCTTGTTATTTTCAGAATAGTTGACCTTTCCAATAGGTATAGTAAAATCAAACCAAAGGAAAAAAAAAACACAATAAAACCAATAAAAACAGAGTATAAAATAAGGCCAAAAAAATTAATCAGAGTAAAGCAAAGCAATGAGAACAATACTGGGCCTCAAAGACAAGACAGAAGAGAATCCCCCATTTTTGCTACATTGTGTACTGTCATCTTCCAAAGAGATGCTCAGGCTGCTGGCCCCAGGCCTGCAAAATGAACAAAACAATACTAGCACTTGGTTGTTTAATGTACCTTAGTTGCTATCAATTTAGCCAGACCTCCAAACGAGCAGGTTGCTTTATGGTGCAGGGGGCAGGGTTTGGTCCTTGATTCTTAGCCTGGTAGGCGTAC
>RJWM01012021.1:0-58106 GCA_004363535.1 Dasyprocta punctata
GTATGTGAGGCTTGAAGCCATGCAGCAGGCGTCGGGATAGGAGGGAGAGACTGAACAAATAGAATGAATGAAAAGCCAACAAAACTATAATGTTAGGAATTTTCATATCTGTTATTATTTTAGAGTTGGTTCTGCTATAAGATAGGAAGGGTTGGAGGCGCATTTAGGAAAGCATTTAAAGTAGAAGCTAATTGTGGAAGTGAAAGATTTCTACGTAGATGTACTGGTGGGTACAAGTGAATGTATTATATGAGAAGGAGTCATTGAGTTATTGATATCCCAGAGTATGAGTTCTTTCTCAGTTCACAGAGCAGTCTGTATTCCAGAGTATGGTGTTTTTTTTCTCTGAATTCATAGAATAGTTTCTATTCCAGAGTTATTTCTCTCAATTTCTTTCTCTCAATTTCTCCCTTACTGCTAAGATATTAGATCTCCCTTACTGCTAAGATATTAGATCTCAGGGCAATATTTGACTCTTCCTTTCACAGATTGTAGAGTTACAGATTTACTGAAAGTAAAAGTTAAACATAAATGTGTGTCAATAGGAGAATGTGGATAAAATTGTAATATATTCATACTTGGAAATTATAATGCATATAAAATAAATGAACCAGAACTAAAGCATACATGATTATCTTAAACATAAAAATGAAAAAAATTAATTGCAAAATGATAGTACAGTTCTACATTACTTGAAAAATTTTTTAAGAAGCAAAGATTATGATATATGTGTATCATATATATATTTATATACACATACATAATTTATAGGATATGCAGTAGTGATAAGTATAAGAAAGCATTCATGGAAATAATTGTGGTATTCAGGATGGAATCTTCCCCTGGCTATGAGAATGGGGTCTCACAGACTTACATAGAGGATTCAGCTGCATCTGTAAAAGGAAGAGGCCTGAAGGAAACGTGGCGCTTGTTAAGATTTGATAAAGCTGGGTGGTAGGCACACGGGGGAGGGGTACAGCGTTCTCCATCTTTTTCTTTTATGCTTGAAGTATAGCAAAAGAAAAAAGGAAAAAAGCAGTAGATCCGGCAGGTTAGCATCAAAGCGTGATCATTATTTTAACCAAAGGGCCCTTGTTAATTCAGCAGTGCTGCCACCCTGGGTAACATTTCCACAGCTCAATTCGTCAGTGACTCGGGCCTGTTCAAACACTTTTGCTTTGGTCACGGTTAGTGTAATCTCCTGGGTCAAGAGTGCTGCTAAGAAAGGTATCAGGCAGGTGACACTAATGAATTCTTTCCAGTATATTGTTTGACAGTTCTTAAAGAACTCTGGGGCCACCTTTCAAAATGATCCTGTAGACTTACCCAAGGTCGGTGTAAGAGACAGTGTATTGCTCTTCTCATTCACAGCAAACGAGGTGGTGAAGTCAGCTGCCCTTCAGGCAGCTGTGATAACTTGGTTGGTGTCCAGGTAGGAATGGACACTGAAGAAGTTCTAAGGAGTTGGTGTTATCCCTGTTACCTGAGGACTGGGACTGGGGACAAGCATGAAGTCCCTCGTCATTGCCATATGCTAAAATATCTCCCTATTTTCATTTAGGTGGAGCACTAGGCAGTTTTGCAGGCTGAAGGGATCTAATTTAGGGACCACAGATTACCGTGGCATCCAGAAGTTAACTGTGCATGTGTGTGCTTTGGTGTGAATATATCTGTAAGTTCTGAAAACAAAGTTTTACGACTCTGGTGTCTGGAGGTGAAATTTGCAAAAGGTAGCATAAGGAAATACTGATCGAATGGATTTTAATAGCCAGTAGCAAGTATGTTGTTCTGCAATACCCTGTAAGGAATATATTATTATTGTTGTTTTAAAGACTAAAAGGCTTGATTTAAGAAAGCTAAGAAAGTCGGCCAACATCACAGCTTTGAAGTGCTAGGGTGTTGGAATCAGATCTGCCTAACTCAGAAGGCTTGCTCTTATGTATTTTTATTTTTGTCAGACATATTCTTCTGGAAAATTAGAAGATGAAAAAGATGCCATCTTCCTAGTATGTGTTTTGGTTTTAGAAAATATTTTGTAGTTATGTTTGTTGTTATTCTAAGAGGTATTATTTTTGATATGTTAAAATATTCTATATGTATGTCCAGGTGCATATGTAGTGTGAATAGAGCTACATAACAGGAGACCAGAAGGGTATTCTTGCTTCTTGTTGGAGACCAGAAACCAAACTGCACTCTCGCAGTGTTGAACTTGTTGGAGCAGAGTGAATACTGTAGGAGGAAGAGCAGACATAGGGTGGGAAGAGAGATAGAGTGAGTGTGGGAAGGTGGGGTCACGGGAGTGAGGTCAGGGCCATGAATTGGACTGCTGGGCGGGGGCCAGGCAGCATGGTGGTGCCGCGTGAGAGGCACGGCTCGGCTGTGGGCGGAGCAGAGGGTGCTTGCCCTGGAGGGGTGTCTTACACTGAACAGGTGGGACTCTTTGCTCCCACTCCCGGTCCCAACTCCCAGTCTGTCTGTCATCATTTCTCTTTCTCTCTTTTTATTTTTATTTTTGCATTGCTGGGGATTGAGCATAAGGTGTTGCACAAGTTAGGCAAACACTCTACCAGCGAGCTACACCCTCATCCTTATGTTTATTTTTTAAATAGATACAAACAATTGGTTGAATTTAATTATGTATGTATGTATGTATGTATGTATGCATGCACGCATGATATTCTGGATGTTTTATTACTTTATGTTGACAGTTATTACTGGTTTCCAGGTTGCTCTCAGTGGAGATGACTTAACAGTTTTAATGAAAATTTTGCTGGAAAACCTTGGGGAAGCTTCTTCACAGCCAAGCCCTTCACTGTCTGCGCAGGAGGCTGTGAGAGTGCGGAAAGATGTTCCAAGTGGCCCGGACTGCCTGAGAGGTAGGGATGGATGAAGACGCCTTGTTTGATTACTGAAACATTATTGTCGGTGTCCTCTTTCTACTGAGTGCCCCATAGTTTTGCACTCCTCGTTGGACCGTTTACAGGGGAAAGCCTGCAGCAGCTGCCTCTGGAAGCTCCCAGGGGAAGGGGATCTGCCTGTCATCTGTGACAAGGGGATGGGCTCTCATTCTTGCTGCATGATCCTTGTTTGCCCTTGACTTGTGGAAGTGGCATTTGCTGAATTCCCCAGGCACTGAATTTGGGATCATTTGTGGGGCAGTGCACTTTGAGAGGAAGTCAGCAGGCAAGCAGTGTGACATGGTCCCAAAATAATTGGGAGAGAAAAGGGCCTTGGTGTGGTATCATCCATCATCTTTAGGTGACTGAACCATGAGAAAGAAGGGTATTTTTTTATAGTAACTGCTTTACCTATTGACTTCAGTGGAGAAGGCTATAGTCAGATAAACTTTAAGCCTGTTTCAGATTATTAAATTGAACTTTGGGAAAGCACTGAATCTTTTAAATTCAGCCATTTTTAAATGATAGTTGTTCTAGAATAAAGGTTTCTTTTTACTTTCTTAAATACTTTCTGTAAAATACAGTTTCGCTACTTTTCATCATTTGAAGCCATTAAAATGAACATCAGATGTTTTATTAGAATCTAAATAGGTTACTATTTCCATGCTAAAAACAGGAAGTTCCCCTTTTATAATAAATGATCGTGGACTGTTATTTACACATTTATAAATGCTCTCAGATCATCAGTTTAATTGGTAAAACTGCCAGGTAGTAATGCCATACCAACACTGCTTGTATAGCTAGACTGACATGTTTTGGAATTAGGCATGCAACAGGTGATGGAAACATTGTGCAGAATAGGTTTCTGGTTCAAGTAGATAGTTATTTGTGTTGCATAGGTTGATGAGGCCAATATCTTTCATTTGGGTTTGTGCTGCCTTCTAGACAAGTGCTGGAGAAGCAGAGTGTTTCAGTAAGACAGGAGTCATACAGACATGAACAGAAGACAGACATGCTATTTGGTTAATGATCTTACTGGATTCACCTGTGATCAGATTTGTATTTTTGGTTCTCACTGATGTTAATGTGGAACTTCGGAAAATTTTTGAGTTCAGATGCAAACCACAAAGGTAGTGAAGATTGAAATATAGATTATTTTTAGGAAAAGTGGAGAAGAAAAACAAGGACTTTCCAATTTGGAGAGACCTACCTGGTTAAAATTATGGAGTGTTTCCTTTTGTAGTAATTCATAAGGTTAGAAGTTCCTGTCGAATAACCAACAAAGAGAGCCAGTCTCCAAAGGAATCATAGAGTCTCTGTGTAACTGGAGGCAGGTTCTGTTTTGTCTGTCCTGTCTAAAGATGAGAGAAAAGTCTAAGTTTTTCTTGAAGTCTCTTTCACTTCAGAATTCCTAAGTTTCCCCAGCTTCCATCATATTTGAGCTCTGATGCTACTGTTTGGTGATATTCTGTTCTTTCTAAAGGCAGTGGGACAGTATGGGTAATTCAAGGTAGTAAGATGTGCCCTCTGCCAGCAGAAATTTTACTGTCTGATCAAGGGCCAAATATTCCAGCTTTCTGTGCCTTCTGTCTCATAACCTCTTGAGGATGGCTCAAAACAGGCTGGTAAAAATGCCTTGGATGACAAATGATAACAAGGGATCTTACTTTGGAGAACTTTTAAAAAACTGCCTTGAAATACTGTTTACTTTCCCCTTTGCCATGTCACCCTATATTAAATACAGGATAGTATTGCTGTTTTTATATACTGTCACATAATATGAGTTAAACAGTACTAAAGGGTATAACAAATTTAGTATAGTAAACTGTTATCCCAGCTTTTAAGATACATGTAAATAATATGCTTACTTAAAATCTTTATAACTTTAATTTTCATGTTTAAACCATTAGAACAAGAAGATTTGACAGACTTAAAGCCTTCTGTGGACCAGACTGTCACACTCCAATTTGACTTTCATTTTGAATCTCTTTCCATTATCCTTTATAACAGTGACATCAATCAGGTATGTAGTAAGTTCTCTAGTGGAGATAAATTGTTGCTCTTGATGTTCCTTTTAAGAGTACTTGGCATGCCGGCCAGGGAGAAACACCAAGGAAACTGCCTCCACCCGCCCCCACCCGCCCCTCACCAGTAAGCAGCTGGATGGACGCAGGCTGAGATGATAGTTAGTGAAGTAGGGAAGCAACTTAACAGTTACGTTGTTTGCTTGACTTTGCAGGCCTGGAGGCGGTAGTCTGAGCAACTGTTTAGAGGATAACAGTATGCAATAAAGTAATGAGTGTGGATTTCCTACTGTCCTATCACTGTTTTGTTTTGTTTCATTTTACTGTTTTGTTTTGCTCTCTGTAAAATTAAAATAAATTACTGGCATTTTGTCTTGTAACTATTCATTAAAAAATCTTAATGTTTCTGCCAGAGTCTTGTGTGTCCTGTGAAACATGCTGGTTCTGCTGCCAGTCTTCTCTGGGTTTGTGTTTTTAATCTCACTTGACCAAGGGATACTACTTAAGGTTCATTTCTTTCTGGCTAACGTGGACACCAAAGTACATTTTGATTTGTGCTAATAGAGGATTTTTATATATGTGCAGTTAATTATGTGTTCCATTTTATGACATAGCTAAATATATATGTATAAATACCTTCTTAAGAATAATTTAATGGCTTTAGAGCTTTCGATGATGATTCTGAAATTCATGATTGTCTGTGAATGTAAACAGTGACTGTTTCTATTGAATAAATGTTACGTGTAGTGAATTTGTATTAAGGATACTGTTAATAAATTTAAGAACCAAAGTCTAGTTCCATAATGATAGAAGCAAATGTTTCAGTTATGCCATATGTTACTACCTATAGTACATATGTAATTCACATAAATCTGTATCAATTTTAGGTATTACATCTGTTAATGTGCGTTTTCATATACCAATTATATTTCATACTGTTTTCTAAAATTAAAACTATATTATTTGTGCATTGTTACTGTTGAGTTTTGGTTTAGTGTCCATTATTTATGCAGCGAGCTGCCTTAATTTTTGCTGTTCAGTGTGCATGAAACCATCAGAGAATGTCCTTGTAGAAGAGGAGCCGTTAAAGGAACCGTTGCTTTCACTAAGGACCACTGTCGGTTGATTTCTCAGTATTCGGATTTCCATCTCTCCTTTTATTTCTTTCCTTGTTCACCTTTCATATTCCTTTAGACACTGAGTACTGTCAGGTTTTTCTTTGTGTTCTTTCCTGTTCGTTTCCACTGCTGCTTGTGCAAGACTTTTACTCGCTCACGCTTGCACTGCGCTGGCTTCCTGATTTGTCTGAGATACTGGTGCAAGTTAAGCATCCTAAGTAAATCTCCCAGGTTACTTGCAGCTTCCCATTCTACTTAGCATTCTGTGTTACAGTGTGTGAGTGTCCCCAAGTTGTCTACATCAGTAGCCGTGTTAGGAAAATTAGTCTCTTGTGATCACTGGTTGTGACTCAGGCCATTTCTGTCAGTAAAGAACAAAAGTTGTGAAATCTTTCCCTCTTTATAAGTTGAATGCATTCGAAGCTTACTAGCAGCAATGTCGTTCTGAGCCACTTGTGTGCAGTCTCCTGCCTGGAATGAAAGAAGGTGTGTCTGTGACTGCAGGTCGTCGGCACTGCGCGTAACAAAGCCATGGTCTCTAGGGAGCTGCTGTGACTGACATAGGAGGGTTGTTTGTTGATTGGTTGGGCCAGGTCTGTTCTTTGTACAATCTGGGCTTCTCTGGAGTATCTGGATTTGTGTTATGGTGGAATAAAGATCCAGGTTCCCTTTCTAGAAACTAGAACTGCAGATCCTCATTTGAACCTTTAATTAGGCACCCATCCTTCCTTGTACGCTCATTCCCTACACTGTTTAACTGGAATGTTCAGGCTTCTAGTGTTTCCCCCCAGATAAGGCCTAGCTGGAAGATAATGAGCCTTGGAAACTAGAGATCAAAATTGTCAACCCAATCTACATATCCTCACCTTACCATCCTTACAGGGTAGCCAGAGTGTAATGATGGCAGGTAGGGCACGGATAGGTTATTGGGGCGGGCATTTTTCATCTCTGGTTTTCAAGGCTGATTCTTTCCTAGCTAGGTCTTATTTCCCAGGAAAGAGGGTAGTCGCCCTGTGCCCTGTGCCCTGAGGGCACCTCATGTGCTCCCGCTTTTTCCCGTGTGGGACAACATCTGTCCTTCATGGCACAGTTACATTCTTAGCCTGTTGCATGATCGTTTTGCAGCCTAGAATAATTAATTTTACCTCTCTGAGTTTTTACTGTTTGTACTTTTTATCTAACTATTTTATATCATTTATGGAAATTGGGATGCTAATAAATATTAATAAAAATTACTACATATCACAGGGTATGTGGTTATTTACAACTTATAGTATCTCCTCGTAATGTTCTTTTTAATGTACTTCTAGTTTTCTCAGCTAAGATTTAAAATCACTGAGATCAACTGTAAGGCTTATTTTTTCTCGTAAAGTCCCTAGTTCTTATCATAGTTGTTTACAGAAGAGCTCATGAATATTTATTAGCTAAATTGTATATTACCTGACAAAACTATTTGCTAATTAGTTGTATGTGCATCAAGCTATATCAGGTTACTTTTTATGTATTAACCATTGTTTATGTATTAACCATCATTGAGGATCAGGACAGTTAACACATTTATTAGATTGTACGTATATACTCACAGACAGTGCATAACTGTTCCATTTATGTGTTTTCCCTCCTTGGCTTTGAAAATTCGTGAGATTGATTTTCTTTAAGGTCTGAGTTAAGAAATATGTTTAACAGTAATTACATAATGTTTCAAGCTAATCGATTCTTTTGTTTGAAAAACGTACCACAGGAGTCCAAACTTTCATTTCATAACGACAGTTTCCGTCTCGGTGAGCTCAGACTGTATCTGATGGCCTCTGCAGGGAAGATGTTCAAGGATGGCTCCGTGAATGTCAGCCTTAAACTTAAGACGTGCACCCTCGATGATCTCAGGGAAGGCATTGAGAGAGCAACGTCCAGGTCTGTCAGCTCGCAATGCGCGGTGCACCACTCACGGTTAACCGTGAGCCTGGCATCACTACAGGCGTGGCTGTGCTTGGGTTCTTCAAAAGATACCTCTGGCCTTTTGGTCAGACTTCTAATTTGAATTGCATCAAGAAGTAATGCTAATACCAGATTCAGCTGCTGGGATATTTACATTAAATGAAAGTTTTATTAATAAAATGGAGTACCATTTTAAAAATGAGAACTAAGAGAATGTGAGTTTCAGTAGTTAAATATGTGCTGATATATTTTTTCAAATTATCTCCATTCAGCAGAATAATTTTTAAAAATCCTTAAAGTTCTGACTTTTTCCTTTGTCTTATTTTGTCTGTCTTTTAAAACAGTTCTGCAGAATTTCTGTCACTTTTAATAGGAGTAGAATCCCAAGCATAATCACAGTATCAACACGTTTTTGACAGTTGGGGTATCAGCCTACTGTAAAGTTAGAAACACGTAACTTCAATAGCCTAATTACGTTTTTATTCCTTTTTGAAACAATGAGACGTAATATTTTTTACATAATGGTCTTCTTTGGAGAAAGACTATGCTGCTACTTCGTCTTGTATTCTGTTGAGCATATATTGGATAGTGCTAAACCCTTTATTTTCTCGCGGAATAGATGAGGAAGGAATGCTATCATGCGGCAGCTTTTCTGCTGTGAGAATTTCATGTCTAGGGAACTGTCCGCAGCTCTCTGGACAGGCTGATAAATGCCATAATTTGTTCGGTAGCCTGGTCTTTACAACACATGTGGGGATGCGTAGAAACTGTCGTTGCAGACCCTTGATAAACACGTACTGATTTGAGTTGCATTAAATACCTTTGGAATTCAGCTGCAGAGGATGATTTTTGCAGATAAGTTCTTTTAGGAAGGTAATTTTTTTTTTTTCCCCTGGTATCGGGGATCGAACTCACAATCTTGCACCTGCCTGGCAGGCACTTAGGCTACTGAGCTAAATCCCTGGCCCTATTTTTGAGACAAGGTCTCACTATGCAGTTCAGGCTGACCTAGAACTCACTTTGTAGCCCAGGCTGGTCTTGAACTCACTGCAATCCTCCTGCCTCAGCCTCCTGAGTGCTGGGAGTAAAGGCGTGCACCACCATGCCCGGCTAGGAAGATAAATTTTTTTATTTAGTAAAATACGAGAAAGCTGCCTTACATTTCGTGGGACTGCATTGTTATGTTTTGATGTTTGCCTGTCATTTTTAATCATCATTGATATTTCTTTAGTATTAAATTGTAATTATGAAGTAAAATTGCTTAATCTCATGAACCTTGTTTTGGAATTGGGGAAACCATGTTTTGGTTGCTAGTTGGTTTATTACATTCTGTTAACACTGTCCTATTTTCTGTTCAGATAAAAACTAAATGGTGAAAGAAAGATTCTTAAAATACATAGGAAAGTTTTCATCATTTTTATTTTTAGTGGGGATAAAATAATGAGTGATACATGTATTTTTTTCCAGAATGATTGACAGAAAGAATGACCAAGATAACAATAGTTCTATGATTGATATAAGTTACAAACAAGACAAAAATGCAAGTCTGATTGATGCTGTCCTTGACAAGCTGTACGTGTGTGCCAGTGTGGAGTTTCTGATGACTGTGGCAGATTTCTTCATCAAAGCCGTGCCTCAGAGCCCGGAAAATATTGCAAAAGAAATACAAATTCCATCAAGACAGACTACCACAGGGAAAATCAAGACAGAGAAAGGTTAGCAGAATGCATCTGTCATAGATGACAGCTTGTATAATTTTAACACAAATTACAAACAGGAG
Source organism: Dasyprocta punctata (assembly GCA_004363535.1). Classification (NCBI taxonomy): domain Eukaryota; kingdom Metazoa; phylum Chordata; class Mammalia; order Rodentia; family Dasyproctidae; genus Dasyprocta; species Dasyprocta punctata. The sequence continues at coordinate 9,755 of RJWM01012021.1, forward strand.
GAAAGGGAAGTGTCGGGTTTGAGAAAATAAAATTAGGCTTTTACATTTAAACATGTTACATAAATGTGTCCGTAATATTTTTAAGTGAGAGATATAGTAGAAACATATTCTTGGGGTGGGGAATCTCCGGTCTGGTACTAGTTGTGCCACTTACATTTCTTACTCATCTGAAAATGAAATTAATTGGGGTAAGTGGTTGGAGGACTATTTTGTGGGGCGTCATTTAGTCAAAGAAAATATTTTGAAGAATTCTATCATGTTGAAGAACAGTTGAAAAGCTAGAAGGAGAAGGTGAGGATGTTGCAGGAACTAGCAAGACTCCCTTAAACATCACCTTTAACTCTGGCCTGGGTATATGCTGATACAACTTTGAGCCCTGCCCTGTAATTTTTATATCCCAGCACCTCTACTTCAATTGGTGATTTTCCTTGTTAAATTATTATTGCTTAAGGTTAGGCGTTTTTCTCTGCAGTGCATGAGCCAGCAAAATTGGAAAGCTAAACTTACTGGCAAGATCAGAATATTATTTTTCCATTTATTTTAAATGTTTATTAAATAGTGATCATACTGATATCTCTGTTTTCATATATTGAATATATTTATAGTATAGGTAATATGATTCTTGACTCTAGTCTTTGAGGTAAAGCCAAAGTAAACAAATGAGAATAGTTTAACAACTTTATCAGGATGTCTCCTCTTCTTCCTGGTATTTCTCTCTCTTTCCCCTCTTGGCCCCTGTATCATAGAATCGCACATTCTCACGTGTGTACACTTGTGCCCACCTTGATTCTGACCAGAAGAACTTCAGAACAGCTCTATTCCCACAGAAATCAAAGATCAAAGTGGGAATGGTATTTTTGGGGCAGGTTTTAGATTGTATTTTCTTGCACAATTAGCATTTATTAAATATTTCATTATTAGTATTAATCAACCAACTCATAATACTAGTAATTTCACCATACCCGTTATAACAAAAATACTGGGAACAGCTTAACAACCTGTTGACAATATTGTAGTTATATGAAAATTTACTTTAAAATGTATCCGGCCCCTGCTTTTGTTTTTCCAGATGATTCTGCAAGACGAAACACAACATTGAAGGCCGTGATCACAGACCCGGAAGTGGTGTTTGTGGCCAGCCTGGCCAAGGCTGATGCTCCCGCGCTGTCAGCCTCCTTCCAGTGTAGCCTGTCCCTGTCAGCGTCGGGGCTGGAGCAGATGGTGGCCGCGTCCGTGAGAGATCTGAAAGTGCTCGCTTGCCCTTTCCTCAGAGAGCGCAGGGGCCAGGCCGTCACTACAGTAAGCTCTGCCTTGGACCCTCCTGCCGGAGAAGGGCGGGACTAGCTGAGTCCCGGTAGCTTAGAACCTGAGTGCTCGCCAGGACATCGGTGATGATTTAGTGCAACCTCGGGCTTCGCAGGCAAGGAGGTCGAGTTCTGAAAATGTTCACTGACGAGTCGTGGCCGCTAGTGTCAGAACTAGGGACTACCTGCAGACTGGTTCTCTTTTATTCTATTGTCTTCTGTTGAATTTCAGTGCAAATCGTTGTTTTTTCAGCTATTTCTTTTGTTCACTAAAGTGTACCCAATGAGAGAAAAAGTAAATATTTATACTCGGAATGAAAAAAACTCATGTAGCCATGCGACATAGGGACTTCTGTGTTCCTTAGGACTAACTGGATAATCATCTGGAAACTGTTCATTTACCCTAACCCTTACTGTAGTCGTTAGCTCGCTTTGTAGACACCTCGTAAGTATAGCTTACAGAGTGCATCATCGAAAAAATGTATTTGGAAAAAGAAACACTTTAAACTTCTTCTTCTTTTTTTTTTTTTTTGTTGGTACTGGGTATCAAACTCACAACCTCACGTCTGCCAGGCAGGCGCTTAGGCCACTTAGTCAACTGCCCAGCCCTAACACTTTAAACTTCTGATAGCAAGTGTGTGTCATTACGTCAGAATTTGGAATGAGGAACTTCATCAGAACTGCTTGAAGTCCTTTAGCAATATACATGGACTTGTAGTTCAGAAGAACTTTCACAAAAGGGTCTTAGCTAATTTAGTTTGCCTTTCAGTTTTTAGTAGTAGTTTATAGTTCAGAATCCCAGTTGAGTGAGACATGGTTTGTTAAGTTCATGTTGCATATTAATGAAAACGTGACTTTCATTTACTTGTCTAGGTCTTACAGCCATGCTCTTTATTTATGGAAAAATGTACCTGGGCCTCAGGAAAACAGAATATCAATGTTACAGTTAAAGAATTTATAATTAAGGTTAGTGCCTGACAGATTCTTTGTGTGTAAATTCTTGAAATAGTGTCTTTGGTCTCATAAATTCAGCATTGCTATAAGTCACGTATTTGGTAATCAGATTGCCTCCAGGATTAAAATACATTTTCTTTAATGTAAACGCTTATTTCTGTTTTCTTTAAAAGACTTCTTTTCATACCTACAAATGGCAGAAGTGATTTCCTTGGTTCTGTTTGCATTTGTGTATGTAGTGTGTGTGTATGTGTCACAGGGGAGAGAAGAGATAAAGGAAGAAAGGATGGACATGTTATTTTTAAGCTTTTATTTAATGTTTAGTTTGATTTGGCTAGCTAACTATGTGATTAAATATTTTATTTAGCTCATATTTGTGGTGACAAATGTATGCTGGAAATCATTAGGGTTTGCTTTTTGAAAATCTTTTACTTTTTTTTTTTTTTTTGTAGCACTGGTGATTGAACTCACAACCTCACACCTGCCAGACCAGTGCTTAAGCCACTGAGCCAAACTCCAGGCCCTAGCTTTTTGAGGCAGGGTCACACTGTGTAGCTCAGGCCAGCCTTGCGCCAGCTTCGAACTCACAGCGCTCCTCCTACCTCAGCCTCCTGACTGCTGGGATTAAAGGCATGCGCCACCATGCCCGGCTAATCTTTTATGTTTAAAATATTGAAGAACAGTCTATTCTCCAGTGTCATTCCAAATTCTTTCAGTATGACTTCATTCCCAGTTATAAATAGGAAGTACACAATAGTTTCTCAAATCCATTTTTCTGTCTTTTGAAAGATATGAAAATGATATAGTTAATTCTAGTAATATATAATGTAAATGATAGTAGCATTGCTTCTGTAGGTCAGTGACCAGCAGTGATTGAATTATGCTTAAACTAATTTCATTTGAACCATTTTAAATAACAGTGTAGTGTTTTTCAGTTTAAAACAATAACAGGTAAAACCAGGTGTGTTGGCACATGCCTATAATCCCAGCACTCAGGAGGCTGAGACAGGAAGATTGCCATGAGTTTGAGACCAGCTTGGACTACGTAGTGAATTCAAGACCCGCCTAAACTAAGCGAGACCCTCTTTCAAAAGAAATAAGCAAGCAACAAACAAAAATACTGAATAGGCTTAGATTGTGTTTTGCTAATGCATTTACTTTTTTTTTTTAAGATGTGTAATAAATGGGGAGAAAAATGCATTTGCATGTGATTTCTCTAAGACATTAGGTTAAGTGTTAGGAAGACCTTTCCTTTCTTTGTATAAAACATTTTGAACTCTTGCTATTTGTAAAAAAATACCCTGTATATGACATTGGCAGTACATGGTCTCTGCTTTCAAAAAACTGAATGACCAAGGGGGGAAGAAGTATATCAGTGATTATAACTTCGAATGCTAGAGGCATGCACAGCTACTGCTGGGAGCTCAAACAAGAGGTCACCGGTTCTGACCAGGACATCCAGAAAAGCGGTCTGAAAGTGAGACATCTTGAACTGAGGACTGAAAGTTGGTGGAAGTTAGATAGATGGAGAGGAAGGGGACGACTTTCCAGACCGAATCTGCCATGTGCACAAAGGCAGAGGTTTGGAATGTTACTGAAGAACTGAGAGTGATCTCAGCCTTCCTCTTTCCATGAGACAAATGGAGACATCCGTGTGCCTCTCCATTCGGTTCACGTATCTTGACTTTGTGAACATAGCTTGCTGAAAAGTGAAAAATTTGGTTACAGTTCTACGTTTTTTTTTGTTGACACTATTTTGCTATGAGTTGTTCAGCTTGGCTGTTGGGTTTTGACTCTTGCTGTATAGCATTAATTACTTCAGGGACTGTGAGCAGGACTAGTGCTATGCAGTTGGTGGACATCTCACCTGAGTCCATGTTTTCCTTAGTTATGAACTGAATAATAAGATAAATTTTAATTTGTTACTTTTTAAGGCTTTACCGTGTATGTTTCAGTTCTCCTCATCTGGGGAAGAATTTTTTCTGAATCTTTCTCTGCTTTGCTTTTTAAAGATTTCACCCATCATTCTGAATACTGTGATGACAATAATGGCTGCCATGTCTCCAAAGGCAAAAGAGGATGAATCAAAAGATGCATCTAGGGAAATGGAAAATCTTTGGGATATCAAATCTATTGATGATTATAACTCTTGGTTTCTTGGTGTTGACGTGGCAACAGAAGCAACAGAAAATTTCAGAGGGACGGATCATCCACCGATAGAGGAAAATTGTGCTGTTGCTGTGGAGGCAGTCCAAGTCACTCTGGAGTGTGGCCTCGGGCATCGAACTGTACCTTTATTATTGGCAGAGTCTAAGTTTTCAGGAAATATCAAAAATTGGACTTCCCTGTTGGCCGCTACCGCTGACATGACACTGCAGGTATGGAGACATTGTTTAGTACCTCAAGGGTGGCTACTTGAAAGTAAAACTGCAGAATTAAGACTCCTGTTTTGTTGTTGTTTGTTTATTTTGCTTTGTTTTGATTTGTTTATGCATGGCTGGGTTAGATAATATCTGTATATATAGATACATATGCTAACATTCAATTTGTGGATGTATAATTGTATGTGTGGTAACTATTCATAAGTCTTGTGCTAAGTAGTTTATGACAAGAAATTAAGAGAATAAAGGGAAATATATATTCTTTTTAGGTACATTTTTTGTCTTTAGGCAAGTGGTTTTCAATGCCTGTTACCATATCACTTTACTTAATTTTTTTCCTACTGGTTACAGAATTGCATGATTGAAGTTGGAAGACTGACTTTTTATAATTCTGTTCCCTTTCAGGTTCACTATTACAATGAGACTCATGCTGTCTGGGAGCCGCTGATTGAGCGGGTAGAGGGGAAGAGACAGTGGAACTTAAAGCTTGATGTAAGGACACAGTGAAGCGTCTTCGTGTAGCGTGGCACTCACATATTCATCAATGGTTTTTAATTTGGCTATGGTCAAGATGTGGTCCAGGACCCCTGGAGCCCTTTTAGGGTACCCATGAGATAGAAAATCTTTTTATATGTGTATTTAGACATTATATATCGTTTCTATTTTCATTCTGTCATGAAAGGGCATGAATGTGATTCTGCAGCAGACTGCACAGCAGAGATGAGAATTCCCCTGTGTTCTCGTAAGCAGGCACTGAAAAAGTTTATTATTGTCCTTCATCTCACTATTTGTATTTTAAAAATGTTTTTCATTAAAATGTTACTTATATTACAGATAAATTATTTTTGGGTAAATATTAATGATTTTCTCAGTTTTCATTTCTAATAGAGTATGTATTGGTAGATAAATGAAGCTTTCATAAGTGAAGCTTTCTGAGATAGTGATTCTTTAAGGGTAAGACTAAAAATCTTGAGAATCACTACTAATTCATGAACTCTTTCTTATCATCTTTTTATGGTATTTTTTTCAAGTGCTTCAGAATCCTGGGTCCCAAAGCAGAGTTTTCTCAAGAACCCCATGTGAGGCTAGCATTAGCAGACTGTCCCAGAGCACCTCTCTGGGCAGCCTCACGGAGTTGTCGCACATTGATGCTAACAAAGAAGACTCTTTGTTTAAAAGAGAGAAGTCACTTAACTTGTGTCCCATGTCCTCCAATAGAGTAGAACTAGTATTTCTAGCCTCCCTCTCTCTGGCGTAAGGAGGCTAACCAAAAATTGTTTACATGGCTTTTGCCGTACTATTAGAACAAAACCATGAATGTAGTATTCCAACAGATGGAATCTGGTGGCTAGTTGAAAGCTTATGATATTACTTATAGATAAAAAGCAGAAGGCAAGAAACTGTTATTTCCAGATGGTACCTCCAGTAAGGACCGATTCAGACTTTAGGATCATCTTCAGTTACTGATCAGCTCATAATCCCTAGCCTGGCAGTACTGGGTAATTAGATCGGCTCTGGGGCGGGAGCTGCTCAGGGAACAGGTTCTGTGGCTGACCGAGTGCTTCGCTGGCACAGCTCAAAGCGTTTTCCCCAGAGTGGGCTGTGCGCTGTGCTCATCTGCACTAAAGCAGAGGGAAGGTCTGAAGAGTACTGAAAATGATGCTTTTGAGGAGCCTTAATGTAAAGCACCAGTTTAGGAGAATTCAACATTATTGACCATTTTAAATTTATTGTCAACTGGCTGATAAATTTTTATGTTATTTATCTTTGTAGGTAAAGAAGAATCCGATCCAAGATAAAAGTTTGATACCTGGAGATGATTTTATTCCTGAACCCAAAATGGCAATTAATATTTCTTCAGCAGATACAATGAATATAACAATATCTAAAACGTGTCTTAATGTTTTCAGCAATTTAGCAAAAGTATGTTTGACTGTTATTTGGAATATTTCAAGTAGACTTTAACAATGAAGCATACTGTATACGTACATCTTTTTTTTTGGTACCAGGGATTGAACTCACAACCTCATGCCTGCCAGGCAGGTGCTTAGGCCACTGAGCTAAATCCCTGGCCCAATGTATACATAGTTTTGTCATAAAAATTAGTTTCAAAAATGTATACACATGGTAAAGTGTTTGAAAGAAATGCACATTTTGCAAACATTTCACTATGATGTTATGTTCTTTTTCAGGGCTTTTCGGAGGGTACTGCTTCTACTTTTGACTACTCTTTAAAAGACAGGGCTCCGTTTACGGTCAGAAATGCTTTAGGTGTTCCCATTAAAGTGCAGCCCAATAGTAACCTCCGAGTAATGGGCTCCCCGGGGAAAAGTGATGTTTATGGTGTAGACGCCGGTCAGAGTTTGGAACTGGAATACGCCGGCATAGAACCTTCCTCTCAAGGGAAGCTGTCTGTCCTGAGCCGTCAGGAAAGCTCCTTCTTCACTCTGACTTTCGGTACGCTTTACTTTACTTCAGGAGCATGTTAGGGTTGTGGGTGTAGTCTTGATAAAATACAGAAAAATATTTTTGCTGCGTACGTATTTGGGAAAAAGCACTTCTAAAGACTTGGATTAAATAGTTGATTAAGAGGTACCTTATAAAAATAAATAAGTAAAGATACTTTATACAACTGGGTTATTTCCATACTTAACTAATACATTGCATAGTGTGCTTCAAAAAGATGAAAGTTCAGGAGGCAGAGAAAAAAAGATAGAAGTCCCAAAATATTGAGGATAATTATTACTGTTACAAGAAGATTGTTGCTGTGTAGTTGAGAGAATAAGAAGTCAGTTGCATTTTGTTTATTTTCATATATTTAAACTGACTTCCTCAAATTGTCTAGGGTCAAGAATTTTGTATCAGCAATTGTTTTTGTCTTTTTTTTAAACCCTGTATTTTAGAAAAGCATTTCATAGTGATTATTTCCAGGCATGAGGAGAAGAATACTTTTGCCTTTATTTTGACAGGGTAATTATTCTGAAATAGAAACATACCAGTAAGTAAATATTTAGAATTTTTTTCACTTGCGCTCTGCCTTAGTACCACATGGATATACAGAAGTTGCCAATGTGCCTGTTGCCAGACCTGGTCGGCGGTTGTACAATGTACGGAATCCCAATGCCAGTTCCTCTGACTCAGTCTTGGTGCAGATTGATGCCGCTGAAGGGAATAAAGTCATCACCCTGCGCTCTCCTCTGCAGGTGAGTCTTTACAGGGAGCTGCGTACCGTTCAGTTGTCAGTGTAACTCGTTTTGGAATATAACAACACTGCATTGCATCAGTGAACTGATGTAATTTCTGTTCCCTAATTGGCTTTTGTAATGTGCTTTATTTTAAATGGTTAATAAAAAATTTTGAATTAAAAACCCATTTTAGTATCTCTCCTGTTTAAAATTAATGAAGTTTTTTTTACGTATTTCAGAATTGATGAAAATTATAATTATAGTTGGTTGTCAGATAAGATAACATCATTCTCTTTGTATGTCGCTTGGGGTTATGTTTTTTGAGCATGTAACAAGGACTACTGAGATGAAAAATGTTTTTGGCGTCTTAGTCTATAGAAGTATTTCCTTTTCTACTGGTAAGGCTTTTTGTGTGTATTATTTTAGGTTTCAGTATATGATCAGCAAAGAATATTTTCTTCCTACTACAGTGTAAAATAAAAAATAAAATGATATAAAACTTTGGCCATTTTTATCTTTTTGTTGTTAAGTCTAATGTGTATCATACTGTGGTCAAGAAAGAGTAATACTGCTTTTCTCCTATTCTTTTGCTGTCCTTTTTTGTTTGATCATGTGATACATTATCAAAGATTGTGATGGAGAAAATGTGGTTAAAATCTTTGAAGCACAATATTACTTGGATGATAGTGTTACAGACTAACAATAAACATTGGCTTATAATATACAAATTGTGCAAATAGCTGAATTTTAAACTGCTAATTGACAGTCTTAATACATATGTAGCCTTTAAATATCCTAAAATTTTCAATTGTGAAGGGAAATACCTTCCAATATTGTGTTTAAAATATTTTAGATATAAAAGTAATTGTGTACAGCTAACAATTTTCCTTTTAACTTACTTATGTTTCTAAAAGTAATTGTATGTATTTTTGTCCAACAGATTAAAAACCACTTCTCTGTTGCATTTATTATCTATAAATTTGTTAAGAATGTCAAGCTTTTGGAGCACATTGGAATAGTCAGACCTGAAGAGGAGTTCCATGTCCCTTTAGGTTCATATAGGTAGATACTTCTTTCAATATACTAAGTTTTTAAAAATTCACAGTATGAGTTTTTAACCTTTATGAGTTGGAAAATGTCACTTCATGTAGTTATTATCTAAAAACATGTAAAAACTATTTTAAAGACAAATAGTTTATTCTGTAGAAAAATAAATTTATTGAATTTATCAAATGAAAACTACTTTTTTGATAAGGTTTAGACTTCTATGAAATCTGTGTTTATTAGATTGCCTTTATATTTGAAGTGAAAGTATTTTTAAGTCACTCTTGTTTACAGAGGCTTTTCTTTTTCCCCGTGGAGCGTTTCTCTGTGAGTTACTGTGAGACTCTGTGCACGTCCTTAGCCTGCCTTAGCCTGGTTTTACCTGCCCTGTGGGTGTGAGGAGGTTCTGTGTCCCGCATCCTCAGCCAGGTCTCTGCCCCTCTGGGCTTTGCTCTTCCGCAGGTGTCAGTTGTTTGTCCAGCCAGCTGGGGGCTTAGAGCATCAGTACAAAGAGTCGACCACCTACATCCCCTGGAAGGAGGAGCTGCACCGCAGCAGCGACGTGAGGGGCCGGCTGCAGTGTCCGGCCACGCAGCTCAGCTTCCTGCCGCTCATCGTCAACACGGTGGCTGTGCCTGACGAACTGAGCCACATCAGTGCGCGCGGGGAGGACTGGAACCCGGCCTACCTCATTCACCTTTACCCCGCTCTCACTTTGCGGAATCTTCTCCCGTATTCTCTGAGATACTTGCTGGAGGTGTGTCTCTCGTATTTGGTGTGGATTTCAGTGTTGCACAAAGTGAATTCTAGTTTGTTTCACTGTGTTTTTAGTTGAAGTCAATGTTTTGTATAGCATACTTACAATGCTTTAATAATGTTAATGAAAGCAGGACCTGAACTAGCGTCTGCTTTGTGTCAGGCACTGTCTTGGGATTTAACATATTTAATCCTTCTATGGTGGATATTATTATTGAACCCTCTTTACTGCTGAGGACACTGAGTCACGAAGGGGTTTAAGTGGCTGGCCTGGATCTCACAGATAGTCAGTGGAAGAGCTGGGATTTAAACCTACTTGTGCTTTGGCTCCTTGATCTCTACCACTTTTCTCTGTTGCACCTGCCATAAATTTATGAGCCATTCTTATTTCTATATTAATTTAATTAATATTTTCATTATGTACCAGGGAGAAGGATATCTGATGAGAATAGTTCATCTTAAAATTTTATGTATTTATTTATGAATAAATGAATCAGGATTTCACTTAGTAGTGCAGGCTGGCCTTGAAGTCATTGTGTAGCCCAGGTTGGCCTCAAACTCACAGTGTTCCTCTTGCCTCAGCCTCCCAAGTACTGGGGAGTTACATAGAGTTTTTATTCTGAAGTTAATACCACGATTGTTTAGCCCAAGGTTTCTATTAAAAATAAAAGAGAATTACTATCTTAGGGAATAATAAGCAACATTTTGTAGCAGTGGCAAATGGTGACTATTTTAAAGTTTCTACGTACTGTGTTATTTTAAGATGCAGAAATCTTAGAAACTGAAATAACAGGACTGGGGGTATAGATAGCTCTGTAGTAGAGAGTTTGCTTAGCATGTGTGAGGCCTTGAGTTCAAGCCCCAGCATGGTGCAAAAAAAAAAAAATGCAACTTTTGTTATTATTTTCTTCTATCTAGTCATGATCTATTTCTGAATTATGCAAAGTTAATTAAGTCAACTAAGTAGTGGATAAACAAAAGAATAGTTTATAAAAAGTATAAAATAAGGTTTTAGTAAGGGAGCCTGATTTAGATATTGCTATTATGCATTTTAAAAATAATTCACCTTGCTTAGATAGCCTGTTAAGAGTAGCCGAATACTGTTACTTATTCCACTCACAAGGGGACCATTAGGCATGGTCTGTGAGTAGCAGAGGAGCCGAAGACCAGGCGGTTAAGTGGCTCATTCAATAATAGCGTGCTACTGGCCATCAGCCAGGGTCCCTGAATGAATCCAGCCTTTGATTCTTGGCTTGGATACAGTTTTTCGAAACTTCTGGCTGTTGGCCTGGTAATGGCCAGAGACAGTTCCTGCCTTGGTGGCTGTGGTGTGTATTTTCTTTTTAGTGTTTGGTATTTACTGGCATTCATAATATAGAAACGTAGTACTTCATGGAAGACTTGGCAGTTAACCTGCCTCTCGTAGATTCTTTAGCATCTGTGTAAAATACAGATTTTGTGTTTCAAAGATGTTGCTAAACAGACTTGGTTTGTGTGTGTGTGTTTAGGGAGCAGCAGATGCTCACGAGCTGGCAGAAGGCAGTGCAGCGGACGTCCTGCATTCCCGAATCGGTGGAGAAGTCATGGAGTTAGTCCTGGTCAGATACCTGGGCAAAGACTGGACCGGACATTTCCGTATATGTGATTCGCTTCCCGAGTTCTTTCTTGTGTGCTTTTCTTCTAACTCCAAAGAAGTCATGACGGTCGACCTGTCGGTGCACGTCAGGCGGATTGGCAGCCGCATGGTGCTGTCTGTCTTTAGCCCCTACTGGTTAATCAACAAGACTTCCCGGGTTCTCCAGTACCGTGCAGAAGACATTCATGTGAAGCACCCAGCGGATTTCAGGGACATTATTTTATTCTCTTTCAAGAAGAAGAACATTTTTAGTAAAAATAAGGTGTGTTTTTGTTCATAGAGCAAGTTAAAATACATGACTTTCTAATCTGGAAACTTGGAATTTGAAACTTACCTGTTTGCCCAGTGCCATTGGTATGAATTAAGTCCAAGGAGACTTTGAGGAAGGCAGAATCAAGTGGGCCCTTCAGAACTAACAACAGCAGGATCCTGAGGCAGAACAATTCTTTCTCTAGTGCCTGTAGGATTCCTTCTGTTCTTAAAGTTGTGTCAGATAAGACAAGCTTTATTTTGTGTAATTATTTTGTGTATCACCAGTAGTGATACGGCATTTCTAAAGGTGCTTACATTAGCTGACCCTCATGCACATGACGCATAAGCCAGGCCTTTGAGGAGCCTGACGCTGCAGCCTGGTCTTTCGTGTGTCCGTCCGTCCATCCGTTTGTTTGTTCTTTCTCTCTCTCTCTCTCTCTTTCTCGCTCTTTCTTTCTTTCTTTCTGACTCACTTTGGCTTTCCTCGCTCATGTGCACTCAACCACACGCTGCTCATAGACTTTTGCATATGCTGCACCCTCTGCCTGGATGACCACTTTAGTCTTCCCCTGTTTCCCTCCTCTTACCTGTTCCCTACTGTTTCTTCTTCAGCATTCTGCTCAGGCCTGGTATGTATAAAGATTTTCTGTTCATTTAAAAAGAGTCTAGATACCCCGTTCTCTTAAGAGTAGCAGATCTCAAATTTTATTTATGTTAGAATCACCTGAAGGCCTTGAAAGCCGTTGCTGTCTTGTCCCTCCTGAGTTTGACCCAGTAGGGCTGGGTGGAACCTGGGGATCTGCATCTGACAGGCTAGCCAGTGATCTGGAGACCACTTTGATAACCTAGGTCTGAGAGTGTTGACTGACACGTGATGTTGTGAGTGCCTGTCTGTGTGTTTGCTTAGCTTTGTGTTTTTAATAATCTAGTTGTGTGGACAGTGGTCAGATTCATACAGGGGCACAGAGGGGTCCCTTTTATAAGACCTTTTCTGAATCCCGGAGCCAGAAGCAAACTCATCATCTTCTTTCTTCGGTAGCAGCTTACCTCTCGGGTGTCTCTAATCACACTGAGTCTTGCATTAGAATGGTCAGTGTGTGTTCTCTGCTCACTGAAGACAGGAACTGTGTCCTACTGTTTCTGTTCTGCTTCTCTCAATACCTTTTCATCAACACCTGTTGAATAATGTTACAGGAGTACGTTTTCTACAACTGTAAGGAATTTGTTAGCTCTGTTTCATAGGTCTAACATGGGAGAATATCATTTTTGCAGTACATTTGTAAAAACCAAATGGCACAGGGTCGCATTGGTGCATATCTTTAAATTCACTGTACTTATTGCTTGGGGAATGGAAAGATCAGAGGTATGCTTTTGTTGTCCCCTACAATTTTATGTGGTTCTGTTATATATTCGCAAATATGACTGTGATAGTGTTTTTCTGTGTTTCATAATACTAACATTCCTAGCAAGCAGTCTAGCAACTTTCCATCTTTCCATCAGTAAAGTAAGTTAATGTTACCTTTTAGGTTTCTTATATTGTGGTATGTGTTCTCTGGTACAGGTACAATTAAAAATTTCAACTAGTGCCTGGTCCAGTAGTTTCTCATTGGATACTGTGGGAAGTTACGGGTGTGTGAAATGTCCTGCCAACAATATGGAGTACCTGGTAAGAGTCTGCTGCATATTTCCCTTTAGCTCCTTTTACCTTTTCTGCAATTCAGTAAGAATCTGGCTTTTAAAGAGTTAATAGAAATTTCAATTCAGAGTATCATATGTGAGGCTGTCTCTGAATTTCTGTGGTTCTGTTATACATTCACAAATATGACTGTGGTAATATTTCTGTGACCACTCTTACCAGCACAATGCTCAAGTGAGCAACTTGGTAAATATTTCCAGTATACCCAAGTAATTAACTAGGTAAATATTCACAGTATACTACAGTTCATTCCATTTCTACCTTGCCATGTATTTCTTAAATCTTCACTTTTGCCACATTGAAAATTTAAATAATATGGTGCCAACTGACCTGTTTCATTACTTCAAAAATTTTATTGATGACAAATAATAAAGCTGCAAAATTGGAGCCTTTCCACTAATTACAAAGCAGTTTGTGTTTGGAATATTAAAAAGTAAAGAATAATAGATAAATTAAATCTGTCACTGAAAGTGATCACAAATTACTGGATGATATTCTTAAATAGGTTTCTGATGGAGCCAAATAAAGGAGCCAGTTTTTTTTTCCTACTAGAAAATAACAGTGGAATGCAGTTTATGTTAGTTTATTTAGGAATTCTTATTCTAAAGTATTTTAGAAATTCATGTGTCAATGAGGAAGTACGTATGTATTTCACAGAGACTGAATAAAGTGCTGAAAGATGAGCTCGTTCCTTTCCTTCCCACAGGTTGGGGTGAGCATCAAAATGAGCAGCTGTAACCTCTCGCGGATCGTCACGCTGACCCCCTTCTGCACCATTGCCAACAGGTCCTTGCTGGAGCTGGAAGTCAGCGAGATCGCAGCCGATGGCTCTGTGCCGACTAATAAATGGAACTATATTGCTTCTTCAGAGGTAATTTTTTCTTTTAATTAGGGTAATTCCTAAAATAGCCAAACAATATATTTTTAAAAATTGTATTCACATTTGCAGTACATAATAATCACATGCATCATGGGAGTCGCACATGTACATGACGCATCTTCATTTTTTTTGTCCCCTTCTCCTCTCTGTCCTCTGCTCCTGACGTAAGAACCGTATATACTTCTTTGTCTTACACTGCCATGTTTGCGTGAAAATAGAGCAGCCAGTTTTGAAAGACTTTTCTTTCGCACTGTAAGCATGTTTTTAAAAAAAGGAAAATTGTTGCTAATATCTCCCTACCACTAGCTCAGTCCAGATGGTTAACAGTTGTTCGCTAGTTCTCTCATACATAAAGAACTTGTGTGTGTATTGTGGAAAGTGCACAGAGGTAAGGTACTGTGTGTGCTGTCGTGATTGTCAGTGTAATGTTTCTGGACTGAGGAAACCATAATCTGTCGGTAGTGCCTAAGCCAAACATAAATTAGCACGCAGAGTAAGATACTGTGGGCAGAATTATAGGGGGTTGTAAAATTTCTGAATATGTGAACTAGAAATTGTATCTGTTTAACTAAAACTGACTAGTAAAATTCAACCCTGTCACTTTACAGAAAAGAAAATTGAGGTTCAGACTTTTCCAGGGTCAGTAGAGTCATTGATAATTGACGTGGTGGACCTTGGTTGTCTATATAAAAAGATTTGATTTCAAACTGAACTTCGTAGTCTCTATAATGTTTGAGGCCACGAAGAGAATGAAGGACAGAGTGAGGAAAGAGGTGTAAGAATCAGCAGTGGGCCTTGGCTTTGACCCGGCTTGTCGGCCAGACCAGCTGAGATTAAGGATAGCTGATACCCTTTTCCCACTCTGCAGTACAGCTCAAAACAAAAACAAAACAAAAATCCCAGATCCTAAAGTTATTTTTAAAAATACATAGCAAAAGGCTAAAAGGGAAGGACTCCTATTGCAGTACCAAACTTCAGAGCTTTAAGAAGGCCTGGTGTTTTCAAGCAGCTTAGAATGATCTCTGTATCCTAAAAATAAAAAATGCATATCTTTTTATCTTTGATGTAGATTTATCAACAGTATTTTGATTTAGACACAGAATTTATACAGTATTCTATTAGCAGAAGGGCAATTTGTATTGTATTAGAAACTAAAATCCCAGTTTTACAGTTAGGGGAACAGAAGCTCCGAAGTATGTGGTTTAAAATTGAGCAGCTAGGATGGTAGTACTGGACTTCTGGCAAGGTCCACAGTAGTCTGCTCTCTGCCTGCATTGGTCATTCTGGTTTACCGAGAATAAAATGCCCTATGAGTGATTTCTTCATTTAATCACAAAGTAAAAGGAGCTATGTGCGAAAGCTCGTTTTACTAAGATGTTTATAAATGCTGTATTTAGACATGTGAGGCGTTCTCAGCACCCAGGCTCTTCAGTTTCTCGTGCTGCCATAGGTTCACATGGATCAGGAAACTGTTACACCGAAAGTCCGTGGAGGTTGTGTGTCCGTGCCCTTCTAATGAAGCTTTGATTTCATGCAAAGAAATAGTTCATGGTCTTAATGTTAGATGTCAAGGGTATAGTTAAAGGAACTCAGTAATAATTTAATCAGTGTCAGATTTGGAGTTGAAAACTGACTTAGTCATTGCCTTATTTGTGCCCCTGCACTGTATGAAGACTGATGCTGACTTTTATGTTTACAGTGCCTTCCATTCTGGCCTGAAAATCTGTCGGGCAAACTTTGTCTGAGAGTAGTGGGCTGTGAAAGATCTTCCAAACCATTCTTTTATAACCGACAGGATAATGGCACTTTATTGACCTTAGAAGAACTGGTAAGGTGTTATATTAAAATATTTGCTTTAAAATTTTTCTTTAAATCGTGATATAAAAATCTGCTGGTAATTTGCTTGAAGTGCTGCTGTATCAGTATTTAAGGCCTTGATAATACTTGGAAGAAATCAGAACTGCTTAACTTTTCATTAATAACTTGAAAAACAAAACTTTTATGTTTCCGTAATTGATTGAAATCCCACGTGTAAATGATGCTAAACCAATACCTCTATTGGGTTTTTTCCTACAATAGAATGGCGCTATCCTGGTGGATGTAAACACTGCAGAACACTCAACCGTCGTAACCTTTTCCGATTACCACGAGGGGGCTGCACCTGCCCTCCTGATAAACCACACACCGTGGGACATCCTCACTTACAAACAAAGGTGGGAAAAAGGGGCTAATGGGAATCCTGTTTGCTTTTATTGGTCCGCAGTCCCTGCTGGGAAACCCTTGAGGATAACATCCCAGATGTTTCGGATTTTAGAAGGGTAATGTGTGGAGCAGGTGCATTTATTATATAACATCTTTGGTATGTTTTGGGGTAGTGCTCTGTAGTCAAACATGTTACTATTTCTGTAGCAACACATGAGTATTTGTGCAAGTGGGATGAATAGGAACCATTAATAGTCTCACACCAGTTCAAATCAGGTTTTACTGCCAAATGATTCTTAACAGACTGATCAAAAAAACTTCAGGCTTTTGGAGCTTTTTAAATTTTAGAATTGGGACTGTGAACCTGTTTAAGCATTGTCTGTCTTTTGTAGCCTGCTAATGCTCAGTGAACCTCTCCCTGTAAATATGTATCTAAATTTTTGGTTAGGGATAATAGAAGGCTAAATGAGAGGAATGTGGATCGGGGATGATACTAAATTGATAGTTCAGATGATAGGAATTTTTTCTTATTTACTCATATGTCATTGGATGATGACATTGTTTGCATCAAATAGTTTTAAGCCCTTAAAATATATGACAATAAATAATTCTATTAAAAATCCATATTTCCTTGAAGAATTCCCTACTCCTAACTCTCATGGTGTTAATCCAATGAGAGACTTAAAAATACAGATTCAGATCAAAACCTGCTTGTGTCCCCCCTCCCCCCCATTTCTCTGGAGTCTTTTATACGTTACATAGGCCACTACTTCCTTGAAACTTTAATGATCAACTTTCAGATCTCCTTGGAATCTTAGGACTCAGGTTCTGATTTAGTGGGTTTTGTGTGGGGTGCCAGACCTTGCGTTTCCAGCAATCCAGGTCATCCTCTGGTCCACAGGCCACACTTTCAGTTGGAATAGTATGAACTCTTTTTTTTTTCCTTTTGGTATGTGTTGCATTTTATTAAAAAATTAAAACGTTAGCACTGAGTCAACTTCTGCTACTAAGTAGGCGTTACTATTCACAACTGTTTTTGCGGGTGGACACTGATAGGTCAGCTTGAATTTACCTCCATCAAATTCATTGGTATGTTTCTTCCTAGATCAACTCAGAATGTACTGTAGCTTTGAAAAGAATGCGGTACTGCAATATTCTGTTTCTCTAAGCTTCAAAACTATGCCTACTGGACATTGTAGGGGTCTTCATCATAGGCACCATTGTGTTTTGTTAACTAACACGGTCTTCTCAATAAATTATAGGTCTAGGGTTTTCAGGGCTAAGACGTTTCAATCTGTCTTCTGTCACTTGTGTTTCAGTGGATCACAGGAGGAAGTAGTCTTGTTACCAAGACAAGCTCGGCTTTTTGCCTGGGCAGACCCTACTGGCACCAGAAAACTTACCTGGACGTACGCAGCAAATCACGGAGAACACGCTCTGTTGAAGGTACCTTTCGACGGGGAGTTTGCTGTGTGTGCTGCGTTACGGTGAGGGAAGGGCACAAGTTAGCTTCACCATGGCGTCTTGGTCCTTACTCAGCCAAAAGTGAAAGGGAGGTATTTTTGGGCTAATTTGCTCAAACTTGAGATTGCACATAGTTCATACTGATAGATTAATCAAAATTTATTTACAGTTTAAAAAATATACCTGCTCCATATGTTGTCCAAGACAAGACCAGTAAAACACCTTTTTATTTGCTTTTTTTTTTAATGGAAAGGATTTTAAGGTTAAGTAGAATTGAACTTTGTTTTGCATATGCCTCTACCTCCATTGGCATTGAGGTTTTCAGGGATGTTTTTCTAAGCAAGGCCATGTATTTTATTAATCAGAGGAGTTTGATCGTATGCAAATTTTCCCATATACAGAATTTGATGAAATAACTATTATAGACAGCTAAACTAATCAAATGTGCTATTTCTTGGATTCAGAACTCAACGAGGGGCCTAAGAATTCACCTGCCAGCCTCGTCCTTGACAGAGGAATGCTCGTGCATTAGTGATACATCATCCAGTTTCTGCATAGATACTTCCCGTTATGTAGTGTTACAGGCTACTGTTCCAGGGTGCACATTGTTAAAAAAGTTTTCTTGGCTTTTTCTTTAAAATGGTAATTGGCCAGCGGTAACTGAACTGTCTACTCGTGTTTTCACTCTGAGATGCCTGTAAAAGAGAAAGACTTACCAGACCTTTAGAAAGTGAGATGAGTCATTCCTGTGCTGTGAGGTTCTGGGAGTGACTCGGCGCGGCAGTTCGGTGCCGCTTTCCTGCTCTGCTTGTGCTTCGCTCTCACGACAGAGAACTGTCTGGTTTACAAGGGGAAGAAATAGGCTTTTGTTGCCTGCCCTTCTTTGCGCCCTGACTCAGTCATCAGAGCGCTCCCCGGAGCCTTGGCGTCAGCTGCAGTTGGTGCCTCTTCCTCACATTCGATACTGTTCAGTGGCCACAGCGGCCAGGCAGTACCATCCGGACCCCGGAGAGGGGGCAGAGGAGGTGTCGTGGAGGCGAGGGTGCACAGGGCAGACCCAGCAGGACCTTCGCAGCGGTGTATGCAGAGCTCTCGCTTTTAATGTTTCTTCCCTGTTTTGTGTTAGAGAATCAGACCACGGGAAGAGCACATGATTCTACCTCAGCGTAGTCTGCCCACTTCTTGTCTGGGAAGATCGTGTGAGAAGGGAGTTCTGCCCAGGCCCGAGTGGACGTGGTGGGGGTCCCGAGAACCTGTGCACTTTGCTGACAAACAGTGGCTTTGAGCAGATCTTTCCTCATTTAAGTATAAATTTATAGTGATAAAAACTCATGGGGCTTATGAAAAAATACCAAGAAAAATGAGGCATTACCATTTAGCTTTAGAGAGTGTTTAGACCTCTAAAAATTTTAGCAGGGGTGTATGCCTGGCCTCCTCACCTTTGTTGTAAAGCTCGGCCGCCTCTGAAGTGAGGGGAAAGCAATAGGAAGTAGGAGACAAAGGCAGCCAACTGCAGTGACGGGAGCACAGAAACCGCGCATGCCGCGCGCGCGCTGGTTAGCCCTAAATTTCCATTAAAGAAGCTATGGAGTCAAGATTGTCTTTTAAAAAACAATACCAGGTAGTAGAGCTGCTGCATGCATGCATGTCCGTTAGTCCTAAATTTTAATTAAACTATGGAGTCAAGATTGCTTTTAAAAAATGATACCAGTTAGTAGAGCTAAAATCAATGAGGAAGGGATTTCAAAGCAATTTAGAAAATTAAAGAAAATTTAGCTCTTAAGAGTAAAAAAGAATATGTAAGAAAATATATAAAGGACAGAAAGTGTTTATTGAATATCAGGTATTAATACTTTCCGTATGTTATGACCAGTTTTTATGACGGGAACTTAGGACTGCTATTGGGATTTGAAACCAGCTCTGTCGGGGTTCACAGTCCCTCGACTTCGCCCACTAGGTGATGCGTAGTGTCAGGAGGTAAAAACGGTTTAAATTTTCCTGCTGACAGACAGAAGCATACAGATTAAGTTAAAAAATAGTATCCAGCCCCAAAGCTGGTCTGTTGGTGTCTGCTTGTGCTCCCAGCTATCACTTGGGAGGTGGAGGCAGGGGGACTGCTGGGCCCAGGGGTTCTGTGCCAGCCTTGGCAACATAGCCAGACCTTGTCTCAAAAAGAAGGGAAAAGAAAGAAAAGTACATGCTACTTACAGGAGATCTGGCTTAGCTTAAAATTTTAAACATAAAGATACAAAGTTTCAGTATGCGAATAGAAGACAGAATGAAGCAAAGCTGATGATTTTAGTTCTGACCAACTACAATTCAAGGTACAACTGTTAGATACACTATGAAAACGTGACAGAAAGGGAGGACAGCCGTAAACCTTCATGCAGTGAGTAACTATTAAAATATAAGTAAAACTTAAAACGCTACAAGTTAAAAACAGTTACGGGGGGACATCTTAAGAAACCTCATTCACTTTTCAACAGATCGAATAGATGAAGAGCAAATACAGTCCAAGAATATAAAAAATAATTGAAATGAAACGTACCTATAATATTTTGTTGTTTACACAGAGAATTTGTCTTCTTAATAGGTATCTCTGAAAAAAAAATAGGTATCTCTGAAAATTTAACTACTTATTAGAGTAAAAAACAATTGGTAGGCTATCTTAACCATGTAAACTACTTCAAAACTTGTATTTGAAATCACAACAGAACTTACTCCTGTGCTTTTTGTGAAATTCTTGTGTTTTCTTTTTGCCCAAGAAAGCAGGAGACGAAAATGCACATGGCAGGTACTTCTACTTCCCATTGAAAGGAACTGTTGCATTTATGTTGAGTCCAGATTTAGTGTCTGACAACACTGACCTAATGGTTCATATTTTCAAGTGCTATATGAAAGCTTCAGCAAAGAAGGCTAATTTTTGCTCAACTGAATACAAACTGACCACCATAGTTTGACTATTTGGCAGTGTGATTTACATAAATATTTGCTGTATTACAAATTATTAAAACAAAAATAGACTAGTAGGCTAATTTTGCTTGAGGTTACTTTTTTTGTGGGGGAGCGGTGATTGAACACAGGACCTTGCACTTGCAAGGCAAGCGCTTGTGCCACTCCGCTGTATTCCCGGCCCCAGGTGATGTTTTTAACGTTTCTGAAGCATTCTGTTCTCCAACATGGAGACAGACATCTTTTGACATTGTTACCACCAAGCATACTCTTGTTCCTGCCCACTGCTCTTTGAGCATTAACTGGGTAACACACACTAAGGTAGAAAAATGAAAAACAAGCTTAATCTTTGTCACTGAACAAAAAATGGTATGTTGTTTTAACATAGACGATAACTTTCATTAAGTCAGTTTGATGGTTAGAGTTTTCCATTTTATGGTCATGATTTTTAAACTTCCCTACTATTTCTCAGTTGCTGTTCAACTTTAATAAAAAGTATGTGTCTTTTTTTTCCCCAGGATGAATGTGGCCAGTTTCCCTATGATGCAAACATTCAGATACACTGGGTTTCATTCCTTGATGGCCGCCAAAGAGTTCTGCTTTTCACGGATGATGTGGCCTTGGTTTCCAAAGCACTGCAGGCAGAGGAAATGGAGCAGGCTGACCATGAAGTAACCTTATCTCTCCACAGCCTTGGGCTCTCACTGGTTAACAATGAAAACAAGCAGGAAGTTTCATATATTGGAATAACCAGGTATCCAAGACGGAAGATAAGGCCCGAGGAATCTTCAGAAAGCATTCAGTTCATAATCCTGAATATGATGAGGGCACACAGGTCCTGCTTTGAATTTGTTATACTCTGTCATAGTGGTGGCGAATCTATAGTGTGTGTGCTATGGTGGGCGTGCAGAGCCCCCTCTGCGATGACACCATGAGTGATGCAGGTAGTTTTTTCTAAACTAAAACCTCAGCATTCAGATCTAGTTGCACTGTTGGCACTTTGAGATAAGTGTGTTTTGGGTTGTAGTTGGGTCACTTGGTCTCTGAAAGATTCGCCATCACTGTTCTATAATCAGTCAGTAAGACAGTGCTAAGAACTGTTTGAACTCTTAGATGATAATGCCCACAGATGACTAAGATTTTATCCTTGCTTTCTTGCACAGTACTTACTGTCACTTGGTAGGAAAGGAAATGATTTCCTTCTTCTGCTGTTTGTGGATTTTTTAATGTTCTAAAAACACCGAGAAATTTTACAAAGAAGTAACTGCATATGTGATGGAGTTATTGAAGTAGAAATAACTACTTTTATACAGAGAGAGGTTGTAGAAATTACCTTGGGTCAGTGGGCGCTACCAAAACTAAATTAGAAAACACACTCATAGAGGATGTAGTGTAAGTAGTTATTTAGAACTTTACGATACTTGGCAGCATTTATTAAGTAATGAATACTTGGCTTTATATTTCAGTATTACATGGAATTTTTAAAAACTGAAAATCACTAATCATAGAGATCAAATTTTCTCTCCTCTTTCATTCTTCGACATATTCTTTTCACATTAGTGTTACATATATTCTCATATTTTTTAGATTGTCCTTTATAAGGATATTTGTAAAATTTATCGAAATAACTTGATTACTTTTTTTTTTTTTTTAAACCTTGTACACACTGAATAACATCTAGGCTCCAAAGGAAAACTAAGTCATTTATATAATGTTTAAAAATAGACCTTTATTTGTTTGCAGTTTTAGGTCTAGAAGATTGAGTTTAAATATAAAACTCTCAGGTACCTGTGCCCTCGTTTCCTGTTACTAATTTCCTGCAAAATTGTAATAATGCATTTGTTATTAATGAATGACTACCAGTAACATTATTGTCATAAAATAAGTACATAGTTTACTTTGGGGTTCACTCTTTGAATTATCAGTCTCTGACTTTGACAAATATGTAACCTCTACCCACCGTTACAGTATCGTGTAGAATAATTTCAGGCCTTAAAAGTTTCTTGTCTTTCATCTGTTACTCCCTCCTGTTCTCTTTCCTGAATTCCTGGGAAAGACTGATTTTAGTCATTCTAGAAAGTGGCATCTCATTGTTTTAATTTGCAATTCCCTGATGATATATAATACCGAGATCTCTTCATATGCTTGTCGTATGAGTACTTTCTTCTATTAGCTGTCGGGATCTTTCCTCTTTCCAGATTTGCTGTTTTTTATTGTTTAGTTTTGAGTTGTTTATTTTTTTATTTTATTTTTTTTTATTTTTTTTTTTTTTGCGGCACTGGGGATTGAACTTACAACCTCGCGCCTGCTAGGGCAGGCGCTTAAGGCACTGAGCCAAACTCCCGGCCCTGGTTTTTTTGAGGCAGGGTCGCACTATGTAGCTCAGGCCAGCCTTGCGCTCGCGTTGTAGCCCAAGCCGGCCTCGAACCCACAACGCTCCGCCTACCTCAGCCTTCCAAGTGCTGGGATTAAAGGCGTGCGCCACCACGCCCGGCTGAGTTGTTTATTTTGGATACTAGCATTTTATCAGATATGTGTTTCACAAATAGTTTCTCCTAGTCTGTGGTTTTTTAAGAAAATTCTCTATACTGTCTTTCAAAGAGAAGTATCATTTTTTTCTCTTGTGGGTTGTGCTTTTGGTGTTGTAGAAAAGTAGTCACCCAGGTTCGCTTAGATTTTCTCCTACTGTCTTCTCAGAGTTATCTTGTTTTTGTGTTTAAATCTCAGCCAATTTGAATTAATTTTTGTGAATGATAGAAGTTCTGTCTAGATCTTTTTTTGTTGCACAGGGAGGTCCATTTATCATTTGTTGAGAAGACTGTCTTTGTCTGGTTACTTTTTTTCCTTTTAAACAATTATTTGACCTATTTTGGTCTATGAGTAGACTTCCTGTTCTTGATCTGGTTGTCTATGACAAATACCAGCTTATCTTGATTACTGTAGTTTTGTATTAAGTGTCTCGAAGCAGGGTGGTATCAGTCTGACTTACTCTGTCCCTAGTGCTGTCTCCTGTTTATCCTTTTGCCTTTCCTTATAAACTTTAGAATCAGTTTGCTGCTAGTTGTGAAACACTTTGCTGAAGTTTTGATTGAGGTTGCATTATATCTATAAATCAACTTGGGAAGAATTTACATCTAAACAGCATTTCACTCTTCATGTCCATGTGTATGGAGTAACCCTCTATTTAGATCTTGGATTTCTTCTGTCACTTTCATAGTTTTTCTCACGCATATTGTGTACATATTTTTTTAGATTTTTTTATACTTAAGCACTTTTTTATTTGGTATTAATGTACGTGATACTGTGTTTCTGACTTCCAACCTTGTTTAATTGCTCATTAATTACAGGGAATTTTTTGGGTCGCTTTTTTTTGTGGCTTGTTTTTGAAATTTTGTGTAGATAATCATGTCATTTGTGATAGTAGCTTTATTTCTTCCTTCCCAATATTCATACCTTTTTTCTTTTCTTTTCTCTTCTTTTCTTTTCTTTTCTTTCGTTTTCTTTTCTCATCCTACTGCATTATCTAGGACTTCCAGCACAGTGTTGAATGGGAGGGATGAGTGTGGCCATCCTTTCCTTGTTCCTGATCTTAGTGGAAAAACATCTAGTTTATCCTCCTGAAATATGGTGTTACTGATAGGTTTTCGTAGATGTTTATTATCAAGCTGAGGAAATTTTCTTCTAATTTTCTCAGGTTTAATCATGAAGACTTTTTGGATTTGTGTAATATGTGGTAGAAAATTTTGTTTAGTAACTTCATTAACTTCTAAACATCAGATAGTGAAGATTTCTTACAATTGTTACTAATAAACTATGCAAATTAATGTATTATAGATTTATATTTCATTATTCTGAAAACAGTATTGTCCCATGCAAGAATCAGCAAAGTATGGCCGAATCTAGTCCACTGCCTGATTTTCTATGGCTTTTGAGCTAAGAATGATTCTTCACATATTTAAAGTTAGAAAAAAACCAAAAAAATCCTTATTTTGTGATGCAGGACAGTTATATGACATTCAAAGGTTGTTGCTCGTAAGTTAAGGTTTTTGAAACACAAGTGTCTTAGTTACTTTTTACTCATTACTGAGACAAAATACTTGATGCCCAAAATTAGGGAAGGAAAGGTTTATTCTTACAGTTTCTCGGGAGTTTCAGTCCTACTTAGTTGGCTCCAAGTCAGCATGGCATGGAGGGGCTGCCGTTCATGATGGCTGCAAGGTGCACTGGCGAGAGAGAGAAGAGAGCAGGTGGAAGCCTGGAAGCGCAAGAGGAAGCCCCGCCCTCCCTTACACTGTATGTGGGCTCCACCCCTGGGCGGGTACAGCACTCACACTGCCAATCCTGGTGCTAGACAACAAACTGAACACAAGCAAGCGCCAGACTTAGCCCCATCAAAAGTATGTGAGGACTTGGGGGTACATAGTATTGCCCAATACAGCAAGCATGTTCATTGTTTTGTGTCTGTGACTGGTGTTACAATGCTGCTCATTGTGCTGCAAAGCAGTGTTGTACATACTGTTTGCTTTATTGCACGTTTATTTGTGTTACTAATGGTAGTCTTTGAAGGTGACCCTTAGGGCGCAGTGCAGTGTGGATTATTGTATCAAAATGGTAAAGCATTATTGTATTATATAACAACATCATAGCTGTGCTAAAATAATGCAAACTGTACTGACCTTTGAACAAAGCATGCATGAAAAAAAAAAAACGTGAAAACAATGTCCAGAAGATTTGAAACAGAATGCCTTATTACAGCAGGATTTCTTGATAAAAATAAAAAAGCACAACAAAATGAGGTTGTAACCAAAGTGAGTTTCAGAGTGAGTCATTCATTAGCTAAGCAAGGAAAACCTTTTTACTACTAGTAAGTTAATTGGGTCATGTCTGATAACAGGAGCTAAAGAAATGTGTCCAGAGAAAGTAAAGCTGTTTAAAGCCGTTAGACATCAGCCAGAACAGTTCCGTAAAGGAGTGGGGACTTTCAGAGCAACCTCAGTAGTCAATAAAAAAAGCAAGAATGATCACATTGAGTATGAGTACATAGTTTTCCTAAGCTCTGGGTAAGTCAACAGATGTTCCCAGTACTGCTCAGTTATATACTGGAGAATTCAGTGTTGAGTTTGAAGTAATGAAAGAATTAGCCTCCGTCAGTGGTCTGCATAGAAAAGCTGTTGGTGAGAATACCTTTGAACAAGTTGAAGAAATAGAATTCAGCATTACTGAGAAGGACTCTTCTAGATATATTACAACCAAATATGGGCGGGGTGGGGGATGGGAGCAGAAAAAGACTTAGTTGAACAAGTTGAGAAAGCTTTAAAAACATGAAACCTTTAACGCCTGTGTTCTTCAGGTATTATCTGTCAGTAGATGCTCTCTGGAAAGTGTTTGAATCGGCCTTCTCTTGTCAAACTAGTGATGTCCAGCAGTGAGCTCCATCCATTCTCGTCGGGTTAGCCATCATCAGCTCTGTGAATGCTACAAAGAGAAGCTGAATTTCCTCATTTGTCTTAATAAATGCGATGGTGTAGCAGTGGTAACTCTTAGTTGCTCTCCTTTCGAGTCCGGGGCTAAGATGAACATTTTCTGAACAAAAAGTCACCTGTGGTTACTACTCGGCTCTGAGTGACTTTGGAAATTATTTTTGTTGAAGATCTGATAATATTTCCAAATGAATCTCAACCTAGAATTAGAAGGCTAAGCAGTGCTATATGCAAAACTTATATTTCAGTAGATTCATTTTGAAAACAACTTTCATTTGAATAACAAGTAGCATCAAGCTGTTTTATGAACTTCCTGTGCTGTCCAAAGGCAAACAGAAAGCAAAATATCCTGAATGTTTGGAGAGAATATATTTTATAACGTGCACCTTGAGTTCCAACAACATTTTTTTCTGTTCTCAAGCAAGTAACTAGGAAATGTCTTCATTTTAATATGCATTTGGGCAAATGAGGAACTTCCACCTAATCTGCAGTGTGTTAAAAAGCAAATGTCAACAACAGCATTTAGTAAGGTTTTGTGAATGTCTTCCAAGTAATACATTAACATAATTAAAATATCATTAAAATAGTCACAATATTTTTATAGATCACTGTCTCTGTTTGGCAGTACCTGTTTCTGAAGTGCCATATCTGTAGAAGCTCCTTATACATCATCATTAATAGATGAACACCTGCAGTAGATTTTGATAAAGAATGCTAATTAGGTCAGATGTTACTCCCACAAAAAAAATATTTTTCTCACTAGTAGACCCTTGTGTTTAGAAATTATTCTCAATTATTATTTTTATATTTTAAATTTTATAAATTAAAAAGTTTATGGAATTCTCTAGATGTCTACATACTTACATAATACTGTTCTTTACGTACCTTTTGCAACGTAGGTGCTGTTGGATATTGTAAAAATTTCTTATCAATTTAATTTTCATAGGAAATTAGGAGTTATACTGATCTGGAGTTGAATAACAGTTCCACAAACTTAAGTATGTATTTCTAATTTAATTTTCTTTGTGAATTATTTTAGTTCTGGTGTTGTTTGGGAGATGAAACCAAAACAGAAATGGAAGCCTTTTAGTCAAAAGCAGATACTCCTACTGGAGCAGTCCTACCAGAAACACCAGGGGTCCCGGGGCCACGGCTGGGTGAAGCTAGAGAATAATTTTGAGGTATGCCCCAGTTTTATAGGTATATTTTGTTGTTGTTGGTAGTGGAAGTGAGTAGTGTTATTGTCCAGTATGTGTAGAAATAGATATATGTGTTGGTAAATAAACTCTTACTTATTAGTAGGAGTTTTAGTATATAATTAAAATATTGTATGATGTTACTATAATTAAATATAATGTTAACGTAATCATCTACTATGAAGCCTGATTTAAATGTTTCTCTTCTGTATTTTTTTAACTTGTTCTTTCTACAAATTAGTTTTGTGAAACTTTTGTGAGATTATGCAACAATTATGGTTGTTCATTGAAAATTTTACATTTTGAACAATACCTGTCCTTTACTAAATAAAGACAGTTATTTTAATTACTTCATTGATGGAAAACCTACAAAAACCCTGCTGAATTAAATTCATTAATTTGAATGATTGTCAGCATCCACAAATAAAGGTGTGCTCTCCATGAGACCTTGCAGAACAAAAACTAAAAGTCCTGGTGGTTGCAGGAAGGCTCCACAAACTTGACTGTGGTGACCAGCTTGCTGCTTTCACATCGCAGACTTTGGCTGTTCTCTGTGTTTGGTATCTGGGAGCTGAGTCTGTCCTGGTCACCAGCTTTGTTTCCCATCCACCCTGTCAGTGCCGGCTGCACATAGGTGGGGATGGGCGGGTGCCCCCAGTGCCCGGCGTGAACTAGCTGTTAACTATACATTGTGTGCAGTTAACTGTCTTAGAAAAGTGATTCTGCTTCAGCGATCTCAGTTGTAGAAGACCTTAGGATCTTTTGGTGAGAGAAAGAGAGAAAGATATCCCCATTTGGTTTCGTCAGTACACAGATACCTAAAATGAGATACTCTGCTAATACCAACTTGTCAAAAATGTGCTCTTTTTCCAGGTCAATTTTGATAAAGTTCCCATGGAAATGCGTCTTCCTATTCGGTGCCCTATTAAACGAGATTTTCTGTCAGGAATTCAGATTGAATTTAAGCAGTCTCCTCATCAGAGGAGTTTAAGGGCCAGGTTGTATTGGCTACAGGTAATACTGTCATCCTCAGTTAAATAAGTATTCCTAATTATTTTGAAAATCTTGGGAATGAAACTCCTCTTTTTATATTAAAGTTGATATCTTCTGTGGGACTGCGAGTGTAGTTCAGTGGTTGAGTATGAGACCTCAGGTTCAGTCCCTAGCACCAAACTAATAAAAAAGAAATTGGCATCTTTTATTTTTCCCCTCTTCTCTCATATATTATTGTGTGGATTCAGCATCTCCCTTACCATGTGCATTCAAAGAACATGTGATTCCTGCAACTGTTGAATTTGATCTGTTAACCTGCAAGGGTGCTTCCTTACACTGAGATGACTTTCTATTTAAATGTGCCTTTCATTTGTGAGGGGCTCCCAGGTGAGCTGGTCCTTTGGTACTCTTCACGGCACAGCGTGGGGCTTTACTGGAGGTTGGCTTTGTAGAGCTGATTGCTTTCTCCCTCTCAGCCTCCCTCCTCACCTTCCTTCCTTTTAACTATAGAGTCCTTATTTAAGGCATTTTCATTTTTTTCTTCTTTATTCTGTATTCTCTAATTTCATAGTCAGTCTACTTATATCTTCTTTAAACCACGGATAGTAGAAATCTCTCAGGATCAACTGGTTCAAATATTTGCACTAATAATGTACATGTTAATGCAGGTATGAGGGAATTTGTATATTTTATATAAAGACTTGCCCTCTGCTGAGGTATATAAGTTTTACAGATTTTAAGATACCACATGTCCAAACAGATGCTCAATTATGGTCAAAGTAGTAGCAGCATTTTGTGTAATCCTGTCTCTGGCACTACGAGTGTAATTAAAACCTAAGTTGGTTGTCTTTTTTTTTTTTTTTCAGGTTGATAATCAGTTACCGGGTACAATGTTCCCTGTTGTATTTCATCCTGTGGCTCCTCCAAAGTCCATTGCTTTGGATTCAGGTAAAAGAAGAATTGTAGGCATTCTTTGTTCATAAAACTTAAGCAGACATTTGTTTTATCTTGTATAAAGCTAACCTTTTTCTTCCATCTGCTTCCTTTTAGAGCCCAAACCTTTCATTGATGTGAGTGTCATCACAAGATTCAACGAGTACAGTAAAGTTTTACAGTTCAAGTAAGTAAAGATTTTCGCTGTTTGTCTAAAAGAATCCAAAATGAGAATTTATTTTGAAAATAAATTTTATTCTTTTTGAAAGTGATTTCTGTATCACATTATTGTCCAACTGAGCATGTGAATCCACTTTTGGTTAAGGAGTTTTTGCCCTAAACTTATTTTAATAGTAGCGTATACATATTTTAAAATGTAGAGTTCCATTCATCACCTTTATTTTGTAACTCCAGTTAGAGTATAAAATGATGAAGTACAAATGATATGTGTAGTTGTGAGCTGTTTTCTTTAAAGCGGTTTCTGTAAACTTTAAAAATTGAGTGATGTATGCTACATATTCTAATTTTATTCATCTCTACTGTGAAGCTTTAAAGTGCTGACTGTTAATACAGTAGTATTACCCCAAAGTGAAACTTGCACTGTAATGAAAATTTTCAGTCTGAGTGGGCTTTGCCTTTATTAATGTAATTTTTAAGAGCTGAAGAGATAATATCTTACTGTAGCTTTTGGCTAAGTTAAAGTTTAACATTGAAAGTTACCGAATTTGATTGAAACCCTTTTGCATCTTACGATTTTCTTTTTCCTGCAGGTATTTCATGGTCCTCATTCAGGAAATGGCCTTAAAAGTGGATCAGGGGTTTCTTGGAGCTGTTGTTGCCCTGTTTACCCCAACAACTGACCCTGATGCTGAAAGCAAACGGGTAGCGTTTTATTCCTAGGGAAAACTGTGTGAAAGGTGTTTAAGTCAGCTAGTTTTAAAGGTAATTGTAATACAGAAAAAAATTAAAAGAAATTCTTGATTTAATTTTTTTCAGACACAGTTACTCCAACAAGATATTGATGCTCTAAACACAGAATTAATGGAGACTTCAATGACTGATATGTCAATTCTCAGTTTCTTTGAACATTTCCACATTTCTCCTATTAAGGTTTGTTATTATTTTGAAATTTTAATGGAATTGTTTTAGGACTTCTAAAGGCTCTGTGTACTAGTGTTTTTAATTTGTTGTATCAAATATTTGGTGAGAACTTTCTTTGAGAATTGGTAATAATTAAGACAGTTCTTTGTAACAGATGTATAGTCATAATTCCCACAGAGAAACCGCTAGAGCGTGTTCTCTGGAACATGCAGTTGGATTAATGACCCTTTACTCAAGGAAGAAGCTGACAAAGGCGTTTCTTAATTAAGTGTAGACGTGCCCACCAACATCTAATGTTTTGGTTGCACTTTGTAACTGCTGTCCCTGTCTAAACAGAAAGCTATAATAGGTGTCCTCGCCAGAACGGGAAAACGCTGAAGTTGGTATTATACTGTTGATGTGATGTTTTTCCCCTTTCCAAAATTTGATTGTAACTGAGGGAGTGGAAAATTGGATACCTTTCACTTGCCTGATTTTGTACTTTATGAACCCATTTCCTTTTCCCCTTTCGTTCTTTTTAGCTTTTACAGGGAAAGGTGACTACTTATTAAATTTACAAATCCTATCAACCATAATGCTCTAAACTTGTGTAATGGGCCAGATTTACAATTAAGAAACTCTGTAAAATATTGATGATCCTTTACATTCTCAAAAACTGTTTACAACACTTTATTTTCAATTGTATTCACCATCCACTGAGCTTAAATGGATGGTTTTATAAAATAGGATTATTATTTTAAAATGATAGTTTGGTTATATCAGGCACATGCATAATACCAGCTTTAAAACTGGCATTGTTTTTTGTGATAGGGTTATAGAGAGTTTTTTCTCATTAGTGAGTGAAAATCTGTTCTTTATGGGATTAAATAATAACCTTCAACAAAATTTACTGAATGCCTGTTACCCAAATTGCTGTTCAGACATGAAATGACTTCCTGGAATTTATAATCTAGGGGAGTGCTAAAGACTGATAATTTGGATATTCATGTTCTTGGACACACTGGGAGTTATGCCATGCAGCAGAATAATGAAGATTATGAACCACAGTTATTTTTGCAGTCCTCGTTGACTTTGCCTTAGGGAGAGATAGAGCGTGGCACTTGCTGGATGCCTATACTTATTGACTCCACGTGCAGGTGGACGTCCACGTCCAGAAAAACCAGAATAAGCCATAAGACTGGACTTTCTGGGCTTGTATCAGGTCCACTTTATATAGCTCCAGACAGGTTAGGGTACAGAAGGAGAAGGAGAGTCATCTGCTTTGTCGACACATGCTGAGTTACCCTTTGCCTGTGTCTTCCTACCCTATTGCACTAATGTTGGTATGGCATAAAACGGAAGCCAAGTGGGAACGTGAAAATCTCCTTTTAAGTACTGAGTTGGAGGCACTGTGAAAGCTGAAAACCTTGTAACTCTTTTAAATGTTTGTCTGGCAACCCACTAATTGTTCTGAAATTGTCATGCCATTGCTAATTGTTTTTAAGGTATAATTATAACATAATTGTTATCATTAATTGTTGCCATGAGTTGTGTACCTTAATTGGATGAAAATAAATAATTTCCTATTTTGGCTGGCAGACTGTGTGCCAGTTGACATTTTCTTCTTAAAATCATTATCCCATTTTTGTGCAGGGTTTTTGCTTCTTTCATAGTAACATAATGGTGTTTATACACTTGCAATGAAAATAGAAGTCTAGTTTTGAGTCACACCACTTGTATTTTATCAAAAAATAAATGAGAATCAGATATAAGTGAGTTGTTCTGTATTTGTATACAGGATAAATAACACATTTCAGCAGGGCTTTAATTGAAAGATATGGTTGTCGTACTAGATTGGACATTCTGGGTCCTGTTATATAAACTGTTGGTTTTTCACTTTTGTTTATTGAATATCATGTTTCTTTTAGTTGCATTTGAGTCTGTCTTTGAGTTCTGGAGGTGAAGAATCAGCCAAGCAGGAAATGATTGCAATTCATTCCGTCAACCTGCTGCTGAAAAGCATAGGTGCCACTCTGACTGATGTGGATGACCTTATATTCAAGTAAGCCTTCTGGTCCAGTACACTGGGAGCCAGTTATATCAAGGTTGGGTCTTTGGATATTAATTTTTCTATTTTTGTAATATTAGCTTAGGAAATTTGATAACTCTTACTGCTTGAAGAGTTTGGTCCATTTTTGATGATGGTCTTTAGCTGTGCTCATTTTATTAATAACAATGAGGGTGAAGAGTCTTGTATTTTCTTTGATTACCTGTATCTGTATAATATGAATGTAGAGTAAAAATTTAATTATTCTACTGTATTTATAAATATATAGCAATGAGTGAGATTTCATTGTAATCATCCAGCAAAGTATAGAAAGAACTTGTTACCTTTAATATGAGGATATTGATGTATGCCAGTTACATATAAATTCAGTAACTGTTTATGGCATTAAACATTCAACAGTGGTATTGGGACAAGGAATTAGCTGGGATAAAATTCTTTGAAATTATTTCCATCTCACATGTACACTACTAAATTTCATAGGAAACAAAGGATAAAATACTGTGTAAAATTCAAATTGAAAAGACTTGAAAAAAGTTATGTGTTATCTGATCTGCAAGTAGAGGAAATCTGAGCTTAAAAGCTGTGAGAAAAATCTCAGTGGAAAATACAAAATAGGTTGCACCACATAAAAATTGAGTATTTCGTAGTAAGACCAGGGAAGATGACAACAAAAGCTGGGGACAACAAAAGCTGGGGAAATACAATAGCGTAGGGTATAGAGGATATTGATAGTGTTGGTATTAACCATTCCTAGAAATTCCAGTGGTGTAGTAGCCAGTGGGCAATAAGAGGTACCTCACAAAAAGGAAACATAAGGGGCCGATAGTTGAAATGTCTAGTTTGGTTTTTTTTTTTGGTACTAGGGATTGAACTCATGACCTTGCACTTGCCAGGCAGGCGCTTACACTGCTGAGCTAAATCCCTGGCCCCGAAATGTCTTAATTTTAGTATTTATCAAAAGTACATGCAAATTAGTGCAAATCATCACAAATTTCAAAACGTGAGTGGTCCTCATACTAGATGGGGTGGATCTAAGAAATGGACACTTTTTTATGCTCTCAGCGTAAGTGGAAAGCTGTGTATCTATCAAGTCTGTTTTGGTGGCCTGTCATTCACTATTCTGTTTCGGGAGTGTAGTCCAAAAAATAATCTTGTGAAGCAACTAGAGTTATATTCAACATATGTGTGGCAGCATTAATTATATACAGAACTGGACTTGGGTGACAGTGGAGTCGTCAGTCATTCCAGTACTGTCCCACAGAATGGCAGTGGAGTGCTGTGTATCCACAGTGATGTCATGGAATTTTGAGTGAAGATAAAAAGAGATGTCCACAACAATTGAATGTAAATGTGGTACATAAAATATTGTAAATACTTCATAATTGCATAGAAAAGAATTAAAAGTGGGAAACGAGGAGAAAACTTGAAAAAATCTAGAGTGGTGAGATTGGTTGACCTTAAAAAGTATTTACACTGTCACATATTTATTGTAAGCCTACATGAGAATGCACTATTTTTATAGTTTTGTTACCATAATATTAAGGTGTCAGCCATAAATTGTGTCAATACAAAGTTAAATATGAAAGAATTAACTGTGACTAGAATTAGCTATTACTGAATTTTTTTTCCAGAACATAATTTTAATGTTTTGAAATTTTCCTTTTTCTCCTCCCAGACTTGCTTATTTTGAAATACAATACCAGTTTTACAAGAGAGATCAACTTGTGTGGAGTGTTGTTAGGCATTACAGTGAACAGGTAATTTCTTGTCAGAATAGCTTGCAAGGAATATACATCAAAAAATACCAAAATAAAACATTTGTATGTGATTGTGTAATATGTGGTAATGTTCACATAATTTATCTCAATTTATAATCTCAAAACTTAGTGTTTTTCTTAAGTGATTAATTTGTTCTTTAATTCCACCACCGTTACATACTTTTTAAAATTTCCTCTTGTGCCTTTATCCCTTTGCAGTTGTTACCACCTGGGGAAAGAGTAGTGATTTTGGTATCATTGCTCTCGAGTTCTTCAGGGGCTGTTGCTGTAAGCGTAGTGTAGTGGAATTGCAGGAGAAATTGTGGTCTGGTTTCCTCCCTGGACGTGCATCGCCCTGTGGTTCTGTGGGTGTACACCTGCTCAGGTAGCACTGCTGTGCCCTGAGACTACAAGTGGTTTCCTCTTTCTGTCTTCTGCTGGAAGATCTTTTCTCCTGTAGGATGTGTAGACATTATGGTGATTACGTGTTCAAATAAGGGTTTAATTTCTCTTATTTTTTGTTTTAGTTTCTAATTATTCTGCACATAATTTAAAAGTAATAGTGATGGTAACGTAAAAATAATAACCACTATTACTGAATTATGTGTTAGTTTAATAGGTATATTTGCCCATGCAAGGTTGAGATAGCTTTCCGTTTCATAGATGAAAAGGATGAGGCTCATAGATACTACATGACTTGTCAGAGGTTTCATAATTGCTAAAGGACAGACTATACCTCAAGCTTAGTTCTAGTTTGAAAGCCATGCAAGTGTAGCACCTGGTACACAATGAAAGATCAGTCACTGGATGTGGTAGTGGAGATTCCACACAGCTTTCCTTTTGCCTAAGCTTTATCTGTAACACCCTTCCCCTACTGTATCATAATACCCTTTTTTTGAACAGCTGCAAAGAACTCAGTTTACCTTTTGTCTTCCATAGTTCTTGAAACAGATGTATGTCCTTGTGTTGGGCTTAGATGTGCTTGGAAACCCATTTGGATTAATTAGAGGTCTGTCTGAAGGAGTTGAAGCTTTCTTCTACGAACCCTTCCAGGTATTGATTTTTTAAAAGCTTCAAGTATGGATATAAAATTTTTAATGACAATAATTTGTATTTTCATTACATCGAGGAACTGAATAGTATTTAAATAATAAAAAAGTGAATTTTACGTATTTATTTAAAAGTACTTGAGATGATATTGAAAGCTTGATTTTGAATTAAATAAGCACTTGTAGTGTTTATCTGGACAATGAAACATGCCTGTGTTCTCAGATTTAATGTGGTTATTAGGTTGTTTAGAATGTCAGGTAGATTGAAGATTATTTTGATGCTGTTGCACCCTGTGGGAGGGACTAACGGGACATTAGAAACCAACCTACTGTCACGTTCACGCTTTCATCTCGTGTGTCTGGCTTTCTTTAAAGAGTGGGAGCCCAGGGTGCCAAGGGTTTTTGTTTGGAAGGATGAAGCAGAGAGAGTAAGTGGGAGGACAAGTGAGTCAAAAACGTACCTGGACTCAGGCGGTCCTGTGAGTGGCTTCTGCGGTGTGGGCAGCTTTGTGCTGCAAGCCCAGCTTAGCGTTAGAGCCAATGACTGATGCCTGTCCTGGATTTTCTTAGTAGACATTGCCGAGATCATGTGGGTGGAAAATATCTTCGATTAGAATGGTATTCCGTCAGCACTTGACATATAGGATAACAACTGTCTTATATTAGTCCTTATGGATCTTTGCACATAATATGCATGAAAACCCTGAATTTTAAAAAGTCTTAACTAAATTTTAAATAACAAATTTCCTTTGGGCCAGGGTGCTGTTCAAGGTCCTGAAGAATTCGCTGAGGGGTTAGTGATTGGAGTAAGAAGTCTCTTTGGGCACACGGTAGGTATGTATCACCAATTTATGTGTGTGTGTGTATTTTTTATATTACTATAAATGTGTTATTTATGCGAAACAAATGATTATATTTAACAAGTGGGATCATTTAGTGTCTTTTAAAAGACATGTTTTCATATTTTTAAATAGAAAATAATTTACTATCAGCCTGCTAGTTTTTAAATGTGTCTTTGTAGTGGTGAATGAATGTACCTCAAATATTTGATAGATGGCAAAAAAGGTTTCATTTTTGTGTGAGACAGATTTGTTAGTTGAAAGCAGTGCATGCTATGCGTTGTGAAAATGCCTTCAGCAGGACCCACGTGACTTCCTCCTCTGGGCTTTGGTAGGTGGTGCGGCAGGAGTGGTGTCTCGAATCACTGGTTCTGTTGGGAAAGGTTTGGCGGCAATTACGATGGACAAAGAATATCAGCAAAAACGACGAGAAGAGATGGGCCGACAGCCTAAAGATTTTGGAGATAGCCTGGCCAGAGGGGGAAAGGGCTTCCTGCTAGTAAGTCTTCTGCTCAGTCTTCAAGAAACCTTCAACTTCCATGTGAACATTTTGAAGTATGCAATCCAAATGCTGTTGTTTTTTGTTTCCTTTTGTGGGGGGTGGGATACCAGGGATCAAACTCCCAGCCTTGCGCTTGCCAGGCAAGGGCTTGTGCCCCTGAGCTATATTCCCAGACAGGGTCTCACTATGTAGTTCAGGCTGGCCTTGAACTCATTTTATTACCCAGGCTGGCCTCAAATTTGCAGCAGTCCTCCTGCCTCAACCTCCTGAAAGCTGGAATTACAGGCGTGCGCCACCACACCTGGCCTACACTACCATTTTTGACAGTTATTAAGAATATGTAACTGTATTAATGTTTTAATTTTGAAAGTAATTTAAAAAAACTGTGACTGCTATTTGAGCCAGTGAGTTTTAAAAGCTTTATCTTAGGTTCTCTGAAATGCTCTATTTGTCAGGTTATCTGCTGTGCTTGGGAGTTTTCTTTATTTTCAGTTTTGTAGACTTCCATTAAATTAAAAAAGTAATCTCATTAAAATGTATAATTAGATGATTTCACTCAACTAATTTTTATTGATGTGGAAACAGGCTTGCAGTGGTCGCATCAGTTCACTGTGCTCATGTAACTGACAGGTAACAGAGCCAGATTTAGGGTCTTTTTTTATCTGCTTTACTGCTCTTTCTTCTGTGGGATGTTTGCATTTAAAAGGTTCTGTGACCTAAAATCTTTAAAATCATAATTTGCTCACATATTCACGTTTTCAAGTGAGTATTTAGTCTTTTTTAAATTTTTGCTTCTAGTATGTTTGTAGAGACCTCTAGTGGTTGGTTTAAAATTAAGCAACTGCTCTCCCAGGAGCCTTTATGATTGATTTCTTTTTCAGGGAGTTGTTGATGGAGTGACCGGAATCATTAAAAAACCTGTGGAAGGTAGGTTGAGAGTGTTTCCTTCCTGTAAAAAGTGAAGAATCAGTGCTTGCTAAACATAATAGGTGTTGTTACAAGATACTTGAGAAAACCACTGACTAAATTTTATATTCACATTCGTAAATTGTTTAGTATATTTTTGTCAGAAAGCAGAGATATTAAGTAGTAGATTATGTTTCAGACTTTGCATGCTGTTTTCATCAGGACCATCAGTAAACTAGATTCTTTGAGACACTCACTAATAATTGACTTGAGGTTTTTTGTGGTTATCTTTTTATAATCTCATTTAAAAGGTACATATTCTTCAGTGCAATCCCTATCAAAATCCCAGTTGACTTTTTTGCAGCAGTTGACAAGCTGAATCTAAAATTTATATGTAAATTCAAGAGATCCAGAATTGCTGAAGCAGTCTTCAAGAAAGAAGAGCAAATTTGCAGGACTTATACTTCCCAGTTTTAACACGTTATGTATAAAACTGTAGTAGTAGAAAGACAATGTGGTACTTGTATAAGAATAGACATACAGATCAAGGGGGTGTAACTGACAGTTGACAGTCCAGAAATCCTTACAGTTATGGTCGATTGAGCTTGGTGAGGGTGCCGAGACAACTAGATATCCGCGTGTGAAGAAGAATAAAATTGGACCCTTACCTACCCTGTACTGCGTAAAGTGAACTCCAAATAGGCTAAATGCCTAAATGGAAGAGCAAAGCTATAGAACTCAAAAGAAAATACAGGAGCAAATCTCCATGACTTTGGGCTACTCTTAGGCTTTCTAGATGTGACACCAAAAGCACAGGTGAAAAAAAGAAAAAGTAGTTAAATTATACTGCATCAGAATTTAAAATTTTTATGCCTAAAAGGACACCATCAAGAAAGGGAAATAACAGTCCACAGACTGGAAGAAAAGTTTTATAGGCCATATGTTTGATAAAAGACTTGTGTATTGAGTATGTAAAGAACTCTTACAACTCTCAGTTTAAATGAATACAGGATATGAATAGACATTTCTCCAAGTCAGATATACGAGATGTGATTAAGATATATGATGCATGTTTAAGTCTTTAAAAATTAGTATCATAAAAGACATTGACATCAATTCCCCTCAGATACTCCTCTTTGATTCGAACCCACTTATCCCATTGCTCTTGCCATTTCCTAAGCAGCTCTGGAAGTCTTCTTTGGTGTCCTTACGAGTCATGATCAGCATCAGTGAACACCGTTGCTGAGTGCCATCCAGTGGGAAGGCGGTCTTGTCAGAACGTTACAGTGTGGCCTCATCCGTTTTGTTCATGGGGTCTGGCAGCATTTCACTGAATGGTTGTTTCCCAGAGTTAGAGTAGCCTTCAAAGGTCAATGTTTTGAATTGATTCAGGACATTGAGGCAACCGTGACACCCGTGAAACTGCTTCAGAGACGAGGACAATGAGATAGAGGAGGGAGGAGTATTTTGAGGAGGATTATTAATACTATGTCTTTTACTGTTATATATATATATATATATATATGTATATATATATTTTTTTTAATTTAAACTTTCACCATGTTTTCTGATCACTTGTAAAAATGGCTAATAAGTACGTCTAATTAGTCATCAGGGGCATGTATATCAAATCATAGAAGGTACCACTTCACACTTATTAAGATGACTAAACTCAGGATCATGTGGGGAAATCGGAGCCCTCACGCCCTGGTGATAGGAATGTCCGGTAGTGCAGCCCCTGTGCAGGGGAATCTGACTCTGCATCCAAAGGCTTAGCGCGGGCTGTCGTGTGGCTCTTCTGTTCTGGTGTAAGGTACGCACCCAAGAGAGTTGAAAACAGAGGTTCAGCCAAAAACTTTATCATAGCAGCACATTTCCTGTAGCCCAGAGGCCCTAAGTACCCTTCACCTGTTGTGCGAGTAACTGAAACACAGCAGATCCGCACAGTGGGATGGTGCCCTGCCGCGCAGAGAGTTCATGTCCTGGGACGCACTGCACGATGGATGAACCCTGGAAACATGGGAGCCACTCATACGAGAGCACAGACTGAATAATTTCCTCCATGTGAAATGTGCAGAATAGACAAATCTGGGAAGTAGCAAGTATCTCTCGGAGAGTGAGCAGCGGGAAAGACGTGGGCTGGGTGCTCAGATGAGGAAGGGGTGGGGGAGTGGGGAAGCGCTGCTGAGGAGCACAGGGTTTCTTTTGAGGTGTGATATACACAAAGTTTGAAAAATTGTGTTTTAACTCTTTTAGCTAACTTCTAATTTTTAAAAGTATATTGCTTTAAAAGTCTTGATGATCTCCATGAAAAGGAGAGACTGTTGTCTGGTCAGTTCTCAGGCCTTGCAGTGGCCAGTGCTGGCTAAACAAACTATCGAGCAGCTCTGGAAGCTGGCACACCCCCAGCGCTGCCCGGAGTGCTGCTCACCGCGGAGTGCTGGGGTTGCCGCCCGCCTTCTGGGGTTTCGATTCGGTAGGCCTGAGAATCTGCACTTAGCACACTTAGAGGACTGCTGTTTTCTCATGTGTGGATTAAATTTAACTTCTTTAGAAAGCCAAGTTCTTGTAGCTTTCAGAGTTCGGCATGTATTTCTGTTGAGTTCAAACTTGCTTATTTTAAAATATCTTCGTGTACTCATTGTCTTTTTTTCTCTGAAGGTGCCAAAAAGGAGGGAGCTGCTGGATTCTTTAAAGGAATTGGGAAAGGTCTCGTGGGTGCTGTGGCTCGTCCAACGGGAGGGATCGTCGACATGGCCAGCAGCGCCTTCCAGGGCATTCAGAGGTGAGTGCGCCCACGCAGGCGGCGCTGTCAGAACGGCTGGAGTGGCTCGCTGCCTCTTGGGCCCTTTAAGTCCAGTCGGAAGTTATGACAGCCTGACAAGGTAAGGGGCCACCAGAGAGGAGCGAGAAGACTTTTGTTGCTCAATTTCTCTCTTTTTCATCTCTCTCTCTGTCTCTATTTCTCCATGTCTCTCTGTCACTCTGTCTCTGCCTCTATGTATGTATGTATGTATGTATGTATGTATGTATGTTTATGCAGCTACTGAAGATCATACCCAGGGGTATTGTACTACTGATCTGTACCCGTAGCTCTTTTTTATTTTTTATTTTAAGACGGGGCTAAGTTTCCCAGCTGGTTCAGTACTTGTGATCCTTCTGCCTCATCCTCCTGAGTAGCCGGGATTATAGGTGTATGCCACCATGACTAAGGTGTAAGGACCAAAAAACGAACAGTTATTGGTCCTGCCCCATGCCAAACACTGTGCTGGACACCAAGAAAGTAGAATAGGTGATGTAGTCTTTGCTTTTGCTATTTGACATTTTCTTTTTTCTTTATTATTATTTTTTTAATTTTAACATAAATAAAAATTTACTATGGGATACAGCATTTGACACAGTATGGGCGGGGATATGGGTCAGTGCTAAAGCACCTGCCTAGTGTCTTAGCTTACACAAGATCCTTGGGGAAGTACCTCCCCACACGAAAACCCAACAAAATGGAAAAAACATAATTTTAAATGACAAATATAATGGCCATAATTGGAAAACATAATCCATTATGGAAAAAACACACCAAGGATGAGTGGCAGTTTCCAAAAATAATTTGAAATAATCATGAAATTTAGGAATATGTTTTACTCATAAAGCAGTGTAAATCAACACCAGAAGACATTTTCTCAGAATAAATGTTAACAATTGCTAATGAGAGCAAGGAAAAAGACACTCATTTACTGGTCATAGTCTGTAATAGTAATACTCAGGCTAGAAGGGAAATTTCTATCAAAATTTATTTTAAAATAAAAAAACAGTACAGAATTTCAAAACAAGATGTTAGAAAATTAACAGTGGTTATTATATTGCATATTGTTGTCTTCAAAGTAGTTGCTCAGATTACCAGATAGAGGCATGCAAAATTGATCTAACAATATAAGTATTAACTGTTCATTTCAATGAAGTATTAGAATTAGTGGTACAATTATCTTAGGTATCGTGTGTGTGTGTGTGTGTGTGTGTGTGTGTGCACGTGTGTGTGTTTTCGCTTCCTTATTTGACATTTTCTTTAACAAGATGATTGGAGACTTGGGTTCAGAATTGGACTTAATACATTTGCTGCATTTTGAGCTACATAAAATTATCATTTTTTAATCAAATATTTATGTGCTTAGTCAGTGTGTGCATTTGTATTATTTTGAAAAATTCTCACATATTGTACATTTACTGTTGCTTTGTTTAGGGCAGCAGAATCCACTGAGGAAGTGTCGAGCCTCCGCCCCCCTCGCCTGATCCAGGAGGATGGTGTCATTCGTCCATATGACAGGCAGGAATCAGAGGGCTATGACTTGTTCGAGGTAAGTTCTGTTCTTCAGGGTCGTGAGCAGAGTTTAATTTTAAGGATTGCTAGAACGAGGATTTCGGGGCCCTTAAAGTTCCTGACTGATGAACTTCATTGAAGGATGATACCCGGTTTGTAGAATAGAGTTTGATTATGTTTTGTTTTAGCATAGCATGTTGAATGTAAATAACTGGTGAGTTTTTCTGCACTGGAGCAAAGGTTTTTGGTGTAGAAAAGATGATGTTGAAAGAAGTCATAGGCTGTATTCATTTAGTTAACATTGTTAGCTTTGGTTTCCTGCTTCATAGCTAATTACTGGAATTTTACTGCTTTTTCCTCCCCAACAAATTAGTTCATTTGAGCTACTTTATAAATCTAGATTTATTCAGGTAAACAACTGGAGGTGAGGAATAAAGGTACTATACAGTTACAGTTTCGTTAACTTTAAAGTTTTTAGTCTTTTAGTTTTAACTTTATTGTGTTTAAACAGTATATACATAAATAAATCGCTGTTTTTCCCATCACTGGCTTCCCCCCAAAGACAATTTATTAATATTGTTCCTTCCTGGACTTTAAAATAAATGACTCTTAATCATTCTTAGCCTTTGATTTTTATTATATGTGACTCCATTTTATCTTTTTGCATGTTTCTAACTTTATTTTCTTTCTTTTTCTGCCTACACAGCAAGAACTGGAAATACAAGAGTAAATGTTTCCTATACTACTACTTGATTTCATCCTTAAATCAAAACAAACTGTGGTACTGACTGTATGTGAGTCAGATTGAGAGTCAACTTTAGTGAATTGTCTTTGTAACTCTCCTCTCCATTTGGGCTTTTGATAGTGGAGTTTCATTACAAATGAAAACGATAGTGTGTCTGGTATTACAATGTTAGGGGGTGGCGCTCAATATAAAAGATGAAAGGTTATAGCAAACAGCTGTTCTCAATTCAGTAGGTGGAAGACAGTCCAAAAACATAATTTTACTATCATTTTGAAAATTTTATCTTAGGGTGTTTATGTGCATTTCAGGTAAAGTTGAAAAAAAAAGGATAGTTTTTATATTCAGCCTATCAATGTATTCTTACGTTTACAAATCATGAGGTGGCAGAAGATTACTTAGATTTTTACTTCCCAAATTACTAAATTTACTCAAGTCAGAGGACAATTATTTGGGGCGTTTGTTTCAATAAGTAAAATGTCAATTGCTCTGAGTCTGTTTTTAGACTTTAAATGAGAGTTGTATGAAGTTTGAGACCGTTTCCCTTTTCTCTGTTTTCCCCCCCTTTTAATCCGATGTTAGATACAAGCTCAGTCTTGCATTTACGCTTTTCAGAGATCCAATTGCCTTGTTCATTATGTTTACTTTGTAATTTTTAGGCTTAATTAGT
Source organism: Dasyprocta punctata (assembly GCA_004363535.1). NCBI lineage: Eukaryota > Metazoa > Chordata > Mammalia > Rodentia > Dasyproctidae > Dasyprocta > Dasyprocta punctata. Next base: position 52,991 of record RJWM01012021.1, read on the forward strand.
ATAAATAGAGGTAACAAGGTAAACTTTTTTAATAAGTGATGGCAGTGTTTAATTGAGTTTAGCCGCATCTTATCTCAGTTTTATTCTCTGCCCAAAATTGAAGCCAAAGTAAAATTTAGATTTGTAATGTGTTGCATATTTGAACATAGTGAAACTATTAACATACAATGACTATTCAGCTGGACTGTATATTTTTTAAAACTACAGTTATCAAAATAATTACTTTTTTGAATGATTCACATTTAAAACAGGCACTTTACTGGAAACAAGTGGCATCACAAGACCAGCCAGTGCAGGGTACACAGAAGTAGTAGGACTGCTGCTCTTGGCGCTGGAGAAGTAGCTCATGGGTGGAGCACTTGCCTGGCACGTGCCAGGCCCTGGGTCAAAGTCCCCACAATACCCTCCCCTTCCCACCCGCACACACAATTTCTATTCCTTACGGGACCAAGTATAACAAAACATACAGATAGTAAATATAATTGACAGACTGCTCTTCTGCCTGGATAATTAAGGGAAGGCAAAATTGTGACTGTGTATAGTTTTCTATGAGAATCGAGCACAGTAACTAATTGGAGATGCTGTCTTGTCAGTGATAGTTACCATTCCTAAGATTGTTGAGTAAAAGTAGGAATTTTTAATTTTCTTGGCTGTGTCACAATTTTAATGAGAATTAACTTTGGGGAACTTCCATACTTAATTTTTATTGTTTACTTGGTTTCTTTGTTTACCTCCTTAGGTTATTAACTTTTTCCTTGTGATTTTTTTTAAACAAATGTATGTTAGTAAGCATAAAACCTCAAGAAACTTTATTAGTGTATTTAGATATCATCATCTTGTCTGATTTATTTTGTTGTCAGACAATCCTTTAAACTGTAATTATTATTATAATACTAGAAGAAATAGAATGTAGATTACTGAAAGGACTTGGTGTTTTTTCCCAAGGATGGTAAGCACAAATATTGAGAAATTCAGGCTATTTCACCCTTTACCTATCTTGCTGTGCTCAATTATTTGGGTAAGAAAGATTTATTGATTATTTAGACAGTATTGGATATTTTTAAAATTAACATGTCCTTAAGGGACCAAGTATAGCAAAAGGTAAATAGCAAAGAGCACTAGCATCTGAAATGATGTCATTTCATCTCTTACTATAGTAGACCCATGTTCTCAATAATCTCTTAGGTCTTTTGATCCCCATTTAATACTCAGCTTTAAGAATTTCATATACCATGTTTTCATTATCTATATTCTTTTGCTTCTCCTCTATTCTTCTAGGATAATTACTGTTTTTTGCATATATGTGTGTGTGTGTATATGTATGTGTAGCCAGTTTTATATTTAATATTTATTTTGATTCAGATTATACAACATTTAAAATAGTGTTACTTGCCTTTCCTTTTTAATTATATTTTCTGTGTTCTTAGAAATGCTTCATTAGCATTTTAAATTCTTGCATTACCATCTGTTTAGGTAACCTTACATCATGTATTTTATTTTTAATTCATGGTATTAAAGTTGTATCTACTGTTTTACTAACAGTAATAATGCTATGATAAACATCAGCATACAATTTGCCTTTTCATATCTTGTGCTATTTGCTTAGAGTTGGCTAAAAAAATGAATCACTGGGTAAAGGACTTTTGCATCCTTTTGTTAAACTCCTCATTACATCCTGGAAAGGGAGAGTGGAGATTTTATCAGTGGCTCTGGTCTCCTGCTGCCATCAGTAATTATCTTCCTCTGAATCTAGAATGCAGAGGATTTTTAGTAGTACCAAAAAGGTCTGCTAAAGTGTGTTATGGTGATGTTACACTTTGAAAGCTTTTGATGGTTGAAGTGCAGTAGTCTGATAACTAGTGAGATGTATACAAGATAAAAAGTAGCTATTATTTCTTATATTTGCATCTCTGAACTGAGTATTTTAGCATTTAAATTTCAAGATGAAAATAAATTCACATAATTGTTATATTCTTTTCCTATTTTCTCTTCTAAGACATTGAGGCCTAATTGACAAAAGTAGCTAATTCACAGTTGAGCAGGAGACAGGCGACCCTTGCCATGAAAGCTGTACTCTTTCCTTTCTGAAGCTTGTTGCGAGGCTGAGCCCTCAGGTCTTGGGGCTTTCTCTGCTTTGTTCATGGGCTTTGTAATTGTCAAGGAATAATTGGGGACCAGCATCTTTTAAAAACATGTATCCAAGCATCAAAACGTATCTACAAGTGTGCTTTCTCGGCTTGTGATTATATTGATTATATTTTCCTGTAATAATATTGATATTGTATTCTTGGTTATAAATGTTATGGTCTTATTTATTATGTTCACATTCTGTATTTTTAAATATATTATTCTCTGACCTTTATTATAGATAATGTCAATAATATTTTATTGCTATTCATTATAAAAAACTTGTTTTTTAATGTGTGCTGACTAATTCAAGTCAATAGTTTTAAGATAGTTAAAAGAAAAATAAATATTTTAATGTGCTATAATTTATATTTGAATTGTTTTATGCTTGTATTTCTCTTTAGAAATCATGCCAACTGTTTTGAAATCTTAGAAAATTTTCATGTTCATGTTATTGCAATTTTTATTAGAAATACAATTTCATTTATAAATACACTTTTCAGTGCGTGTTTGACCTATACAGCCAAATACTCAAAAATAGTAATCCATTATCTTAGAATTTTATTGTGTGTATAATATTGACCTCCATATAAGTCAGCGGTTGAGTCTTTCACCCAACCCCCTCAGAAAATCTGATGGAAAATATGAACTATCCCGTGAAAACATTGTAGAGCCATATTTTTAAAATTCTGTGTTATGTTAGGTAATTCATAGACCAGCCCCAAAGTCTTTGCAGTGAACAGCAGTCTGAGAGACACTGAAATGTCAGTGTAGTGGTTTCGTATTAGCATACGTTTGCTTGTTCCTTGAAGTGTTGTTATTTCTGGTAGATATTTTAAAATATCTAAGTTATCATAGAACAAAATTTATTTTACCAGAAGATCACTTGATGAGCATTTAATGCATAGCTTTCTTTTAAGACAATAGCAGAAGTTAATTTATAAATGTGTTACGAAGATTTTTCTAGCGTCATGTGCCAATGTATAGAATTGTACTTTTTATTGTAGTAAATTTGTTCCAAACACTATGATTATATATTAGTTATTATACAAATACTATTTAAATATATATACTTCCCAAATCTTGAGTCTTATTTCCTTTTCAGAATCATATAAAAAAGTTGGAAGGAGAGACTTACCGATACCACTGTGCTGTTCTGGGAAGCAAGAGTACAATCTTTATGGTTACAAACAGGTATGAAGTGCAAGTGGCTTTTTTTTGCCCTCTATTCGGGGTCCCTTCTGATTCCATGTGAATTTTAGGGTTGTTTTCTCTAGCTGTATGAGAAATGCCATTGGTATTTTGATTGGGATTGCATTAAATCTGTGTATTAGCTTTGAAAGTATGGCCATTTGGGCTATAATGATTCTGCCTATCCAGGAACAGGGATATCTTTGACTTCTTGGAATTTGACCTTGACTTAAGCAGTCTGTGTGATTGAGACCCACTGCATAAACTGTTTTTGCTCAAAGTTACCTGTGTCTTCTAAGAAAATCTGATCATAGGAATGTAACCCATCACATTGATGGTCCTAGGGATTGTACAGACAGTGCATCAGAGCGCGGGGCCTCTTGGGGACCATGTTAGTGCTCGCACCGCCACAGCAACTCTGGATCTGGGGAGGAAGGGATGGCTGGACGAGAAGAGTGACAGTGAAGATGGAGGGCAAAGTCAGGCCTGGGGACTGATGGGCCGTGGAAGAGCAGGGGCCGCAAGATGTCTTGGTTTGGGCTGTGAGTGCCAGGAGCTGGTGGTACTGTTTATAGTATTTTAAGGAAAAAGATGGTGAGTTTCTGTTTTTGTTTTTTAGTTGATTTTGACATTTTTGTGATCCCAAGGTAGAGATGCCTCAGTAGTCAGGGAGACAGAGATGGATGAACAGACAGTAAGAGCTGGAATAAGAATTTGGAGTTGAGATTCCCCTCAGGGAGTGTGTCCAACAGAAGAGGATTCCGCTTCTGGGACTGGAACTTTGGTGAAGGTGGAATAGGAAAAAGAGAATGAGATGGTTGTAAGAGTGCAGTGGTATATTATTGGGGTGGACAAGAGAAGGAAAACAAATCTGAAGATACTCGGGTTAGCAGATTGCATTTGGCATCATGCTGTGTGACACCCATCTTTAGCTCTTGGCCCTGTCGACTGATTCTCAGCTGGGTTCGAGGGCAGGGCGAGTGGTCCACCTTCTAGATAGTGTGTGGACATGGGGACACCACTGGCACTTACTGAGCTCTGGTTTGGACACTGAGTTTCCTGCAGTGCTCAGCACAGTCCCAAGCAAGCCCCAAATTTCAGTCGCCCCTCTGCTGATAAATACAGTGCTAGCGCCCACCTGTTCCCCACAGCCTGTTGGCCAGCAGGGGCGTGTGTGGCTGCTCTCTGCACACCCAGAGTCCGCCCTCTCCTCGCCGTCCCTGCAGCCCTGCCCTCACCGAGGCGCCCTGTGGGCGTCTGCTGCCCACACTGTTGCTGGAGCTTCCTGGGCCTCCTCCCCTCCCTTTGCTGCTGGAGCCATGACTCTAAAAGTAAGAAACTTCTCATTTCCTGTTGCTTGTAGATTAAAGCCAACATTTCTTTAAACAGGAGAAAAAAAAAGGGCCCTTCAAGATCTGGCACTGTGCTACTTTTCTCACCATAGGATAGATCTGGTGCTCCAGCTGCAGACCTGTGTTCCCCAAATAAGTCTTCCCTTCTTGGGACCCTGTACTCGTCACTGCGTGCTCCCCTCTGGGCTTCCATCAGGGCCGATGTCACCTGTGCCAGTGCCCAAGGGCTTTCCTGCCCCGGTCACCGTGCTCCTGTTCCGTGTTTATTTTCCCTCCTGACTCAAGCAGAAGCTGTATTTTCCTTGTTTCTCTCACATCCTCCGTATTCGTTGAAGTAACAATCCTTCTGCTCTAACTTGCTTTCATAGTAGGAACTTCAATGTAAAATGTAGTTATATCAGTAATCAACACGAGTCATAGCCTGACACATCAGTGTGGGTATCCTT